>JASCZI010121855.1:2752-15582 GCA_036250425.1 Stylosanthes scabra | reverse complement strand
CTGTTTCTTCTTTTGTTTCTTTATTTTCTGTTCCTAATTTCTTTTCTTTGTCATTCCTGCAAAACCATAGCAAAATACTCAAGATGGTAATTTATGAAGAATTGAATTAATTTTCTTGAATATTAAGCTAGAATTCTACTTCATACATACGAAACTAGGGCTTAGAATCATGAACGATGCACACACATCACAGGACATCATGGTTTAGAAAAAATAAAGAATTCGTAGTAGCCTGCCACTAATTATGTGAGAAATGTGTTACACATGATCCGTGGGAGGGAGCAGCTTATTTCAGTAACCATTATACCCTACCACGGATCTTGTTTATTTGCCTATTCTAACAACATCATTCTCTTTGGTACATTGATGTGTTAAATTTACTTATTTTTTATAAATAATTTGTATTATTTTTTACCTAATCAATACGTATAAGATGATCCATGAAATGAAAAATTATATATTTTTTATTATACCTATTATTATTTTTATTCTTTGTGAAATAAGTTGCTCCCTCCCACGGATCATGAGTAACGCATTTCACACAGAGTCAGTGGCAGGCTACCACGGATTCTTGTTTTTTCTAAACCATGGTGCCCTGCCACGAATTTTATAAATATAAAATAGTGCAAATGAATCATTATTTGGCAAATGATATAATTTGATAATTTTTTACTCCATTTCATATATATAAGTAACTTACCTTTTTTTTATCTGTTTAAAAATTATTTACTACTATTTATTATTTTTTTATTAATTATTTTTTATTTGACATTATACATTTTTTATAATTATGATTCTTGTGAATTATATTTATTATTATTATCTTTTTATAATATGATTTACTAATTTTATTGGATTTAATAAATTAAAAAAAATTAACCATAAATAATAATAATGAAAAATTATAATATACTAAAAAAGTACTAAAGATACTATAAGAAATATATTAGAAAAATATATTAATAAAATTAAACATGCTTCAAAAGATGTCATGTCCTTTTTAGTAATTACAATAAATTTTTTTTTATCTAAACAATATTAATTTTATCAAAATCAATTTTCATATAGAATCACCAAACATAAATCATGTTGGCACAAACTCTTTTTTACCTAAAATCAATTCTTAAAATCAAATTCATTCATACCTCAGTTTTACAAATGTGAATCCAAACACACATATTTTTTCTTTTTAATTTAATTTGATTTTCCGTCTTTTGGTGCATAATAATGAAAGCCACATTATTATTGTTTTCGTCGTCACTCATCATCATCGTCATCAATCACACTCAATATTTGCTGTTAAAGTAGTTTGATATAATATAATTCAGTACTCTTTTAATATTATTTTGGCTCAATGTTAAGTGGAACAAATTAATCCAAGTCAGATATACATCTCATCAGTTAGTTCGTTGGGCTTATCATATTTTTGTAATAGCAATTATTTTGATGGTTCTTGTGATATTTTGTTTTTTTTCGCATTAGGCTAAAACTATATATAGAAAAGAAAGACACTCTTCATGTCTGGCTTAGTTTTCTCGATCAATTTCATCACCTTGTGGAACATACCAAGTGAATTTGCTTTCTTTAAGTTGATTAGTTAATGTATTATTGTAAGATTTAGCTTTTTGGTCTTGATTAAAATAAACCAAGTCAAGTCAAATGAATATATGAATATAAGATTGCAATTTGAATCAATATCTTCGAGTCTAATTTATAATTACGTTAAGAACTTGCATGCATGGTGATATATCGTTATATAATATATATATTAAAAAAATTATTTCATGTTACAAAAATCAATTTAGCCTAATAGTTATGAATTTAGTTTACTAATGTCATTATTCTAGTCGGTAATTGATGAGAATCACCAATTATTATCATGATAAAAAGTGGCAGTTGTGTTATTAATTTAAAAGTAAGAGCACTTAAAAAAATAAATTTTCAAACAGTGACATTCAATTAAATTAGCTATGAAATTGTGGTATCATCTTTATTGGGACTAATTTTCTAAAATCAGTCAAATGAGAGAATTCAAATGCTACCAGAAAAGAAAACAAAAATAAAAACATCAAGAGGGGGCTGGTTGTATGTGTGTTAGCGTGAGATGTCATAAAGGCATTTCATAATTAATTTGAGAAGGTTCTAGAGTAGTACCTTAAAATATAAGAATAGACGTAACTATTTACATAGATTGGAGGAAAAGTATTAGTCAATTTATTTAATTTTTTTTCAAGGAAGAAAATTTTCTTTGAGAAAAAAATAGAAAGTCAATTTTTTTTATTAAAAAAAAATAGAAAATTAGCTCATAAGAGAAAGAAACGCAGAGCTTATAGCCTGATATACGTATATACAAAAAAAGTTATTTATAGAAATATCTAAGACACAAATATTTCTCGAGCCCACCTCTAATGATTCGAAAACCCCGGTCCTCAACTATTTAAAAATTAGGACAAATAGGACCTTAAAATTAATTTATGAGATTAGAATTTGTGATTGATAAACTGATTTTAAGGACCTATTTGTCCTAATTTTTATATGATTGAAGGCCGAATTGGGATTTTAGATCATTAAGGATGGGCTTGTCCAAATTAAAATTAATCAAGGCTCGAATTGAATATTCACTCAATATTTCTCAAAAAATGAAACCTCATCAACTGGGTACTGTACACACTACACACGCTCTTTAAAATAGCTCAATAGAATTAAATCTCATTTTAATATCTGAAATTATCGAATTGCATTGAGTTATATTAGTTTTCAATTTTTTAATTACACGCACTATCATGGATTTTTTATATTAAAAAATTGTACACATTAGTTTCTGATATTACAACTTTTTTAATATTAAAAACTATATATTAGTCTAATTAATAAATTAAAGACTAATTCAATTGGTATACCAATTTTATGATTTTCAAATTAAAAATTTTTATTCAAATTCTAATATATCTTAGAGTAGAATCAAACTCCTCAAAATAATAAGTACCAGTTAATGAAATGCATCAAAATCAGAATAAGATTTGAAATAAGGAATGAGAATTAGATTAAAAAAAATCAAATTTTGGAATACAAATTACACTTCACATAATTCCAAAGTGTAATGTCAAACTAACAACGAAAACAAACTTAAATACAAACAATTAAAATCAACAACTTGAAACAAACAAGTTTGAATTAAAAATTAGGGAAATAAAAGAAATCTACTTGGCATAAATATAACGCATAAGATAATGAAACTGAAAAGAAATGGAAGGAACCATTACACAGAACACTGGACTTCAACACAGAAACTCAGAAAATCACTCGGTGGATGTGAGTTTATGTTTTGCGAGTATTTGTGAGTGCCAAAATTCCAACCTCGATCTAACAAACACTTCTGATATTTATAGATGACTTTTTCCAATCCCCTTCTATCACGTGTCTGATTTTGAAATGAAACAGTTCACACTTTCGTAACCTCTAAGTAACCTTCAAAAACCGTCTCCGCAGATCTTGCTCCTCTCACCGATCCATGCTCAATAACTCGAATTCGATCTCACTTCTTTAATTTACTCCTTTTGAGAATTCAACCAAATTTCACTAAGTTAACTTCTTCTATAAATTTAACGAATCACATGAAAATCTGTCATCCAAATCGATCCCTCGTATTCGAGATACCGAGTTATTTTTCGAATAACAAACAAGTTATTTTTCGAATAACAAATTGTCCCTTTAGATCGATTTTATATCGAAGCAAATGGAGAAAGAAATTCGATCTATGAAGACAAATATCCATTTAATTTATTATTTATTATTTATTATTATTATTATTATTTTATTATTAATCATTTAATGGTTATAACACCTCGTAAAATGCGCTTTCCTCTTTCTCACGTTCTCTGCTACTCTTTCTCTCTCTTTCAAATCATGATTGTCAACCCTTTAGCTTCCAGAACACGCTTATAAAACCCCAAACTTTAGACATTTTTCACTTTTACACAATTTTGCAATTTTATCTTCGTCCTTTTTCATTTCTGCTTTCTGTTTCTCTTCCTCTCAAATTTCAATCTTGCTCCGTGCTTTTCTTCAACTTTTAATTTTAAGTATGTATCAACTATGATTGGAACTGATCTCATTTCTATTTCTTTCACTTAACTCGTGTTAAATAACTCATGATTACTCACGGTTTGCTTATGGCAGGTTCATCAATGGCGGAAGATTCCCAGAAAAAGGGAGATGAAAAGACCAAAAATGTAAAGCCCATAACTTCCCTTAGAATTCACAGCCGGGATTATGACACCATTATTGACAACCTGGAAAACCCTTTTAATTCGGAGAACATCTTATTCCCTTTTGCTGTTGAAGAAAAACTATTCTGCTTTGTAAGCCCTCTCATGTCAAAGGAGGAAGCTGAAAAGGCTAAATCTTTCTTTCCTTCTTTCGATCAACATGAATTGTTGATCAAGCAGGATATGGTTGTTGCTCCCTTCGAGATAAACATTCGATTTTGAAATGACCTGAAACTCGGATCGGAGAAAGCAAACTTTGTTCAATGGATCGAAAGGTTGGAACTATCAAAAGGTTCTCACTGGAAAGCTCAAGGTATTTATGACTTGATTCAATTATCAAAGTATAATCTATCTGTGAACCATTGGATGGTGGGAGCTATGTTATACTTTTGGAATTGAACTACCAATTGTTTACATCTCCCTTGTGGAATGGTTGGCCCAACCCTATTCGAGGTAGCAGCGATTACTGGTCTAGCTCCTACAGGTGTTGATATCACTTATGATATTAAGCCTGAATCAAAATTCGATATCGAATGGAGGAGCGGTTATGGAGATTTTCTTAATCTTCATATGGGAAAACGAGATGCTCCCATTACAGAAGAGGAACATGTCGCTTTTCTGATTTATTGGTTAAATGAAGTTTTATTTTGTTCGAGAAGTGTCACAATGCAAAAACTCTATGTTCCACTTGCAATTATGATCCATGAATCGAAGACTAGATTCTGTCTAGCGAAATTGCTCTTGAGTGATTTATATCATAGACTTGGACAAATGGTGGATCAACTTAGAGCTGGAGAAACTTCTCTGAGGTCTGGTGGACCATTATGGTTGGCTCAACTTTGGATGAATGCTGTCTTTGAAAAATTCATGGTCTTGAGTCGAGCTCAAGTTAAAGTTAAACTGCCGATTGAAGGATATCGACTAGCACATCTGGAACCAAACTTTAATGTCAAAGGAGGAGAGATTATCGATTATTTTTGGTTTGTCTTCACCAAACTCTTAAAATCAAGGACTTTCGATGGGGGTGACTTGAATTTTGCACCTTTCGCTCGACGAAAAATCAAGCCGAATTGGTTTTGTCAACGACGCGTAAAAGAAGGTGAAGGAAAAGAAAAAGCTCAAGTATATGTTGACAGGCACTGGTCGAATTATCTTGCCGTTCAAGTTCTTCCTTTTGGTTTTCCCCAATATAAGAAAGATCGATACAAAATTGCTTTGCACTCTCTTCATTTCATGGCCAGGTAGATGGGTTTTTCACAAGCCATTCCTGCTCCTTATTTTATGGATCCCAACAAATAAATCTGTCGATTGGTTTCTCATTCTTTTAAAGAAATCAAATCCTTTCTTTCGGAAAACATGCTTACTCGAACTTTCTATGACACCCTTTCCTGTAACTTCAGTAACTTTGTTACAAAAGGTTATATCAAATGGTGGGATGCTTACTATCGGCAATACAACAGATCCCTTGATGAAATGATTGCCGGGATCAATCGAAAGAAAGAGCAGATGAAAGAGGGAGAAAAAATGGCTCAGGAAGAAAAAATAACTCAGAAAAGAAAGGTGGAATCTTCGAAAGTTTATTCGAAAGGGACCAAATTAACTTCGAAGAAACCATCAGAGAATGTTGATCCACAGGAAGTAAGTCTTATTTATCAATAAAATTTATACATTTACTTTGAGTATATTTATTGATCCCCCTTAACTTTTTATTTTTAGGGATCGAATCCAAGTGGTGTGCCTCCAAAATCAACCTCAGCTTTAGAAAAGCCTCGAACTAGTGAAAATGTTCATTCTGCTTCTGGAGATTCTTTGAACGATGTTTCATCTAGATCAAAGGAATCTTCTAACTCGAACAAAACCAAGGTAAAACTTTCTGTTGGTCAAAGTATTTACCACTTAAAAATAAATTTAGAACATCGTAGCCTTTTAACTTTTTATCAATAGAAAATGATTCCTGATGTGGAAAGAATCGAAGAACTAATTATTCCCGAACCTGACCAATCCCTGAGTAAAAATCAAGAAAAATCTCCATGTGAATTTAGCTAAGAAGATTACTCTCTTTCACCTTCGTCAAACTCTGCAGAAAAAGCAAATCCATTCTTGGAGGAAATCGAAAAAGCTTTGGGTGATCAAGTAACACAGTTAAACTCCCCACTTAAAGAGAAAGACTTGATCGGGAAAGACCGGCCGACTACACCAAATGTCCCTATTCAACCAGGCTTAAATAAAGGAATCCAAATCGATCCCATAATTCAATTCCAGGAGAAACTCGAGGAAGCTAGAGTGGCAAGTGTTGAAAAAGTTAAGCAATCAATGAAGCCTTTTCCTTCGATCCCCGTAATCGCAATAGATGCTGATGATTTAGATTTGGATAATTTGTTAAAAGTGATTTCTGAAACCAAAGTCGGGAGTGAACAAGGTGTTTCGAATCCAGATAACAAATCTGTTCAACAAGAAAAAGAGGACACCCCAATTCAAAAAGCAAGATTTGAATCTCTGAAAATGGTTCTTCTGAAAAGTGCAGCTGAAAAAATGATTCGTCTCATGAACCAACCACTCGATATGCTTCAAAAAGACCCATATTGGAATGATGAACTGGTCAAAGTTACAAGTTGTCTTGTTGAACAATAATTTCTTGAGAAATATCGAGTACATGTTTCATGCTTCGGAAAAATATTTGAGAATCTATTTCTAACTCGAGAAAAACTGAGCAACGTTCGTCTTAAATTTGCTATGATCAAAGAGAATTCCGATGGCTTGATCATTGCTGAAAAGGATTTGAAAGAAAGAGATGCCTTATATGAAAAGCACTTGTCGGATGCTAATAGTACACTCAAGGAACTCTTGAAGGACAAAGATGCCTTATTTCAAAAACTGGCTGAAATCCAAGCTCAAATTAAAGAGATTGATGAGAAAATGACTAAGTTGAAAAAACCATTCGAAAAGATCAGGACAAAAAGACAGAAATCGTGAGCAAATTGTCCGAAATTGAGAAAAGCAAAATGCAGAATGAAGAAGATTTAAAAAGACTTCAAGAGGAAGAGATCCAAGAAATTGATCTTTTCAAAGGCTTCGAGGAAAACAAACTCCAACTCAAGGATACTTTGGAGGCATTTCTGAAAGAACTCGAAGATTAAATCGAAGTGAAGGCCTGGAATGCCAGGTTTCTTTTGTAATAAACATTCTATTCCTTTTCTTTAAAACCTTTTATAAGATTTATTATGCATAATACGCTTTTAAGTATTTTCCATTAATGGATTTCATTTCCTATCCCGTTTCGATGTTTTTGATCTTATATGTGTTACCATTAGATGACTCCAAAATCTGATAAGGTCCTTCCTAATTCGGAGACCATTTGCCTAAAACCCTTGATCTTTTTTTGAAAGGCAAAATTGTTTTCAAAACTAATTCTCCGATTTGAAAGTTTTTATTGCGAACCCTTTTATTATAAACTCGTGAAACATTCTCTTTTTGCATAATAATATTGTCTAATGCAATTAAACGCTCATTATCAAGTTCATCTAATTCATCGAACATTGCAGTCCAATAATCCTCAATCGGCAGATCATTTTTTTTTCATTATTCGAATTACATTTAGATTGATTTCTAAAGGTAACACATCATCATGACCATATACCAACTTGAAAGGTGTTGTTTTTGTCGATCCTTGAGGAGAATTTCGATATGCCCAAAGAATTTGACTCAAAGTTTCATGCCAATTTCGAGGTCTAGAACAAATGTGCTTTTAATAAGACCAATAATAATTTTAGTTGCTGCCTCTACTTGTCCATTAGCCTTAGCATAATAAGGTGTAGAAGTCATTAATTGAATGTTTTGAGATTAAACATAACTTACTACATGTCTCCCTTTAAACATGGTTCCTTGATCTGTCGCGATACTTTGAGAAATTCCAAATCGATGAATAATATGTTCTTCGATAAAATCAATTATTTTCTTTTGAGTTACTTCAATCAAAAGAATAGCCTCACTCCATTTAGTAAAATAATCAATTGCAACTAAAATGAATTTATGCCCCTTTGACGAGGGTGGATGAATCATCCCAATAAGATCTAAAGCCCATCCTCGAAAAGGCCATGGTTTAACAATTGAATGTAATTCAGACGCTAGAACTTGTTGAATAACTCCATGTTTTTGACATTCTTGACATGCCTTAGTGTAATTAATACAATTTTGTACCATTTTTGGCCAAAAAACTCGATTTCTCCTGAGTACCCATTTCATCCTTTCACCAGCTTGATGAGCTCCGCTTATTCCCTCGTGGACTTCACCTAAAGCAATAGAAATTTCATTATCCCCTAAGCATCTCATGATGTTTCCATCAAGAGATTTTTTATATAATTCATCTCCCAAAATGACATAATTCATGAAAATCAATTTAACTTTTCGAGACACAGATGAATTTGGATTTAGCAAAAATTCAGCAATAGGTTTTCTCCAATCATTTTCATCCTAGTCATGTATGAACATTATCTCCCTTTCGCTTACAGGAACAAGAATTTGTTCTATCGTTGAAAATTCTTTCAGAGTTTCAGACAATATTTTGTATCTCGATACAATTTGAGCTAAATGGTTTGCTTCTTCATTGAATTCTCTGGGTATGTGTTTTAAGATAATCTGTCGAAATGACACTAACAATTCCCAAACCATTTTCAAATAATTTTGTAATGTATCATTCGAACACTTAAATTCTCTTGAAACTTGTTTTAGAACTAGTTGAGAATCTCCCAAAATTTCAAGATCTTGGACCCCTTTTCGAACCAAAATTTCAAGTCCAATGATTAAAGCTTCATATTCTACTACATTATTCCTACTCCTGCTCAATTCAAAGAAAAACTTCAAAGGCTTGTCATCAGGAGAAATTATCAAAATTCCTACTCCTGCTCCATCTTTATGCTTCGAACCATCAAAATAAAGTTTCCAAGGTTTTACTTCAATAAAGTTTGCCCCCTGGTCATTGGTATTCTCATGTAACTGTACTAGAAAATCAGCAATGACCGACCTTTTACTGCTTTTGACGGGACATACTGCAAATCGAATTCGGTCAAAGCCAACATCCATTTTCCAATTCGCCCTCGAAGAATGGGGTAAGAAAGCATATACTTAATCAAATCTGTAGTAGAGATTACTTGAATTGTTCGAGCTACCATATATCATTTCAATTTAGTACATGCATAGTATAAAGATAAACACAACCGCTCGATAGCCGAATATCGAGTTTCAACGGAAGAGAAAACACGACGCAGATAATAAATAGCTTGCTCTCGGCCAAATTCATCATCTTGTGCGAGCATGCAACCTATTGTGGAATCGGATGCTGTGATGTATAATTTTAGAGGAGCATTATTCCGAACTGTAGCCATAACCGGAGCAATCATTAAATATGCTTTAATGGCATCGAAAGCTGTCTGATGCTCTTTATTCCATACAAAATCAGATTCTTTTTTAATTTCACCAAAGGGGAAAAAACTCGAACTTTTCCGGAAAGATTCGAAATGAATCTTCACAAAAAATTAACTTTTCCTAAGAAAGATTGGACTTCTTTCTTCGACTTCGGTTGTTGTAATTCAACAATTGCCTTAGTTTTGTTTAGATAAATAGCAATCCCTTTCTTGTGAACCACAAATCCTAAGAAATTTCCTGCAGAAACGCCAAAAGCACATTTCAGAGGATTCATTTTTAAACCCTTGTGCCGCATAGTTAAGAAAGCCTTTTGTAAATGCTCGAAATGTTCATCAATAGACACTGATTTAACAACCACGTAATCAATATAAACTTCCATAAACTTCCCAATAAAATCATGAAATATAGTATTCATTACTCTTTGATATGTTGCGCCTGCATTCTTTAGACCAAAAGGCATCACAACCCATTCATATGTTCCAAGAGCGCCTGGACATCGAAATGCCATTTTCGGGATATCTTCTTCAGCAATAAAAATCTGATTATACCTAGAGTAACAATCCATAAAACTTAAAATTTCGTTTCCTGCTGCAAAATCAACTAACATGACTGCTATAGGCACATGATATTCATCTTTAGGAGTTGCATTATTCAGATCGCGAAAATTGATGCAAACCCTCAATTTGCCACTTTTCTTCATTACAGGGACTATGTTAGAAACCCAATCTACATATCAAGCCGTTTGAATGAACTTTGCCTTAAGCAATCTTTTGATTTCTTCTTTAATTTTAAGATGTATATCAGGTGCAAATCGACGAGGAGCTTGTTTAATAGGTCGAGAATTAGGTTTCAAAGGCAAACGTTGTTCAACCAGAGAACGGTCTAAACCGGACATTTTATCATAATCCCAAGCAAAACAATCTTTGAATTCAACTAATACATCAATCAATCTTGATCGAAATTCTAAAGAAATATTTTTGCTAATATAAGTTGGCTTTTTATCTTCATTAGTGCCAAGATTAATTTCTTCTAAAGGATCTTGGGATTCAAAACCTCGATTATCTGGTAAATCATCGACACAACTTTTCTCAAAACCCAACGGCTCAAGATCATAAATACAATCAAGACTTAGATATTTAGAAGAAAAAGACATATTATTATTAACTTTAGTCGAAGATGAACATTGAGCACATGAATTATTATCCAAAGATAGACATTCCTCGACTAAAACATCCCTAATTCTAGAATCCTTAAGAGATTAATCACTAGAAATAGAAATGAAAATGCTGGAATTTAAACAACTACTCGAACCATCTTTAGGAGAAGATTTGTTCTTATGAATTGAAGTACATGTTGCAGAAGTAAAATTCCTATTTGAACCGATCCCAGAGGATGATTCAGAACTAGAATTCAAAAAACATGTTGATGAAGATAAACTACCTAAGTAAGATTTCAAGTTTGAATAATAGTTCGAGATTACAGGATCAAAATCCGAATCTGAAGATGAAGCATCTCGAACCATGATGAACTGATCAATCCTAGCCTGTTGGAAGGATCCCTGAAGGAGGCCTGCGAAGAACCAGGTTCAGCCCCTAATTAGTCATGAAACAACCTTCACAATTATAAGGATCCAACTCATATTGAACCTCAATAGGTTTAATGTTGTCATTATACAGTTTGAAATCAACATGCATTTGTTCCATGTACAAACTACACTACAAGAAATTAGGCCTTTAGCTACACTTTTTTTATGCTACGCTTAAAAAGCGTGGCCATAGGGCACTATCGCTACACTTATATGGGGTGGATTGATTAACGATTATTGCTACGTTTTTATTATTACGCTTTGTAAAGCGTGGCAATAAATTAAAATTGGCATGCTTTTGAAACGTAGATGATTAGACTGACCCCTATTGGCACCATTTTGTATTTCCACGCGTCATAAACGTGGCGGTAGGGTGATCTATTGCTACGCTTACCTGAAGGGTGGTGATTTAGTAGCCTATTGGTACGCTTTTAAGCGTAGCCCCAAATTGTTTAATTGTGATGACAGAAAACGTACTAATAAAGTTCC
Source organism: Stylosanthes scabra (assembly GCA_036250425.1). NCBI lineage: Eukaryota > Viridiplantae > Streptophyta > Magnoliopsida > Fabales > Fabaceae > Stylosanthes > Stylosanthes scabra. The sequence goes on along the minus strand of JASCZI010121855.1, from coordinate 3,819 downwards.
CACCAATTTTTTTCCCCTAAATTTTTTCCCACGAAAATCAATAATTTTTGGCTCTAAAACTTTTAAGTTTGGCGCAAACACTTTGTTATAGTTTTGTAAAAGAAAACACTGTTTGTTACTTTTAGACTTGGGCAAAAACAAAGACAAATTGTTTAGTTTTAATTACTTAGGCTAAAAAAAAAAGAAGACAAAATTATTAAACGAAAGGAATTGAAAGAAACCTAGCTACGCCGACCCCAAACCTCCGCCGACCCCAAACCTCTGTCGCGCCTCCGTCCATCGCAACCTCCGTTGCGCCTCCCTGAACCCCCAACCTCCGTCAACCCGAACTTCGTCTATCGTGCCCTCTTCGCGTTCGGTGGTCCTTCTGCCCCCGCTCACTCGTCGTTACTCCGTCTACGCCTCCTTCGTCCTTCGTCGCCGTGCCGCTCACTCCGTCCCGCTCCTTGGCTTCTCTTCATCAGTCCGTCGTTGGGGCTTTTCTCCGTCAACCCTTCGGCGCTCTCCGTCGTCGCGTCAGCCCTTCGTCAGAGCATCCATCTCTAAGCTCATCGCGTGTCTCTCATTCCTTCCATGTCTGTACCTCCTCTTCAGGGTTGCTGCCATTTAACAAATCTCACAGGTATATCTTTGCTTTCTTCTCCTTTCTCAACTTTAATCAGCCAGTTTCCCCCCCTATTTTTTCTCCTATCTAAAAATGCAAACTAATTTTGTCTCCTGATTATAACTTGTTCATTGTTGAGAATTTTTTTGACTTTAACTTGTTTATTTGTTAACTAAGATAACTTGCCCTGTATTTATTTATTAATCAATAGCAACCTAGCAAGTTAACTGATTTAACTAGTTCAGTGTTGGTATTTGTTAAGTGATTTAACTTAACTGAACTATGTTGCTGAACTTCTTCATTTTTTCCTTTTGCATGTGTGTGTCCTTAAGTGATTTAATCAATGCATGCTTTCTTTCTGCAATTTGATGAGTTTTAGTAGTATTATTATTATTTTTAAATTTTATTTTTATGTTTGGTTTAAGTGTTTTGGTGTTTCTACTTCCTTTTTTATTTTATTTTT
>JASCZI010121851.1:9932-21745 GCA_036250425.1 Stylosanthes scabra | reverse complement strand
TATTTGTTTTGCTTTCGAAATTGTTCCTCAAAGCCTTGTATGGTTGTCATTCATCAAAACCTAAACAAATCAACTTTGCATGCATATTGTAACATGATTTACAAATAACCAAGAACAACAAAGAACATACATGATCATGCAAGAACTAGAATCTTTAAACAATTACTACTACTAATCATGCAAATGTACTCAAGTACTCAAAGAAAGATTTAATAAAGGGAACAAGACTAAGGAATCGGAGATACTCTCAAATCAACTTCTTAACCCAACATCATTATTCTTTTTTTACAAGCTATATCAAATCATCAACATGAATCCTAGTATAACTAAATTCTAATCTCTTAGTAATCTAGTTTCTTCCTAACCTATTCAACCATCAATCTCTTGACTAATCAAACAAGCAAGAAAGATAATGCACACATCATGATTCTAATCTTTAACAACAAACAAGATCCAAGGAAAGAATTAATATGTCACATATTCAATCTCAAGAAACCTCATTCAATCATCAAAGATCCTAATATATACAACATCACATGCTCATCTCTAAGATAGTAATGTCCTATGGAATGATTCTTGAATATGTTTGAATGCCTATTTTCTCAAACTCAACAATTCAAAACATGAAATATCTAATTATGCATCAAATCTTTAAAGATCATACAATTAATGACAAAGAATCAATCAAGAAGCAAATCAATCATCTATGTGACAAAATTCAGATTCATACAATGGCACACATCATTAATCCATCATCTCTAATGCAAAGAAAACATGTGAAAGGTCATTCTTGAACTAGTTTATGCTATCAAGATCAATGCAAGACCAAATTAAATGTCACTTGTTCAATCAAACATAAACAAAGAAACACATAAACCATCATATAATATGTTTAATCTCATGATCTAGAATAGAAATTAAACCAAAAGTAGGAAGAAGTTATGCCTCTCGGTTAACTAAGCCCTTTGATTGATGAACAAGAAAGATCCAATGAGTTTGACATAAGCTTGAAGATGTAGAATAATTTAATGGGTTATTCCATTAATTTGCCATAGAATAGAGCTCCTCCTCCTTAATCTTCAAAGATGTTTAGCCACTCATGATTATGAATGACTCAAAGAAAGTGTTGAAGTTGGTTCTTGAACTCATAAAAACTATGAATCTTGAAAGTATGAATGCTATGAAAATGGTTCTTGAATGATGAACATTCAAAGAACTTGAAAGAAAGATGAACAAAATAGAGAGAAAAGAGAGAATTCAATTCTGGAAAATGAATGTGACTTTATTGAGATTCAAAGATTACAAAAGTTGAGAGAAAATGAAAGTGAGATCAAATCTAAGTGCTATAAAAATTTCTAAAAAGTGTAGAATGAAATTCCAGAATCAATAATGTGTCCTAGTGTGTTTTGATTCTAAAAATTTCACCTATTTATAGTTTACAAGACTTAGATTAAATACAAATTGATCCCAAATGAAATTAGATGTAATTTGGATCAAGTCAACACTAGAAAACTAGGCCTAGGCGTGGTGAGTGGTGAAAGCCCACGCCTAGGCGTTTCTGTCTAAGTTCCTAGGTTGGTCCACTCACGCCTAGGCGTTGGTGCTTGCGCATAGGCGTGAATCGTCATGATGCTGCTCCTTTGCTTTGCTGCTTGGTCACGCCTAGGCGTTGCACTGGGCGCTTAGGTGTGGGTGCTGAGTTGCTTAGTTGAGCTCAAGTTTGACACATTCACGCCTAGGCGTTTTGGATCCACGCCTAGGCGTTGAGGCCTTGGTGCAAGGTCATCTTCCTTGCTGCTTCGTCCATGCCTAGGCGTCTAGCAACACGCCTAGGCGTTGGGTGTTGAATGAGGTTGAATGGTGAGGGTGGCTCGGCCACGCCTAGGCGTGGGTAGTGGCGCCTAGGCGTGAGTCCTCTGTTCTTGTTACTGTAGCTCTGTTTTTGCCCTGTAGCTCCGTTTTCCTCTTTTCTTGCTTTCCAAGCTTCTTTTTGCTCTTTTTCCTATAAAACATTAACAAAATACTCAAGGTATCTAATTGATTTGATTTTCTACAAATTACTATGAATATATTGCTAATTGTTTAATGAATTGTAAATGAATTAGTAAGAAAAACTATAGATGATGCCCATGCATCAGCCTCTTAGGCATTTTTTTCTCTTGTTCTTTTTGGCCCTGGCCTGTTGAAGGTGACAAAAAACAAAATTTCATTTCAGCATGCATCTATAACTTATACTTTGTGCCAAAAAACAGCAGAAATCCATAATTCTTACCCTAAGCTCATCTAGAGTGGGGACATGTGCATCTACATTGTTGTGACCCTAACCTGCCAAGCAATTTCATAAAAAAAAATAAATCAGTCCACATGGGGAATTGCAGCTTATAAGCATAATAACATAAAATCTTCATTGCAAGACAATTATTTTACCTGTGCTGTTATATTTGGCCCATTGTCATCATTCGGTTTAGCTTTGGGCTGCCTTTTACGCTTTGGTTGCCAATTAGGGTTTGTAGGGGCTCCTTTACATGTCTTATAATAGTGCCCCTTCTCCCCACACTTGATGCAGGTGACTTGAAATGTTCTCCTCACCTTCTCTCCATTGACAAGTTGTTGTGGTGGAGGAGGAGGCACTGCTTCCGTCCTCTTCTTTCTTGGAGCTGCCACAAATAGCAAGTGCAAGTGTGTGCTTGGAGGTTTACTCCCAGCACGTGATCCTGACCTTTCTTGACTTGAAAAATTACTCTTTCGTTGTCTCCACTTCAATCCGCAGTCCACTCAATACTCCGAGGCTTGATATACCTATCTAGCCTCTTTTGCTGTACTGGAGCCAACTTCCCCTTATAAGAACTCAAAATCCTTTTGTGATTCGCCATCTTAATCATGATGTGCTACCTAAGCTCTTCACATAATGTTAAAATTGGTTTCTCTCGCGCAGCAACAATCACAACATTCTAGGTCTCAGTCATATTGTTAGTTACAACATCATTCTTAACATAGTGACTAAAAAAACCCCTACATCACACAGCAGGATCAAACTTACTCATGTATTGCGAAGCACCAGGACTAACCTCCTTCAACTTATCCATTGCAGCCTTGAATAGTGCTGGAGTCGTGCTCTTTGCACATTCCCAGACACGATCCTTTATTTGAGGACCCCTAAATCTCATCTCACAGTTCTTCCACATATGCATAATACAATTCCTATGATGTGCCCGTGGAAAAACTTCTTTAACTGCCTTAATCAGACCCTACAACACAAATTGAACATTTCACTTGATGTTTATACAAACAAAATGACACGTATAAACTAAATTGATGCACTTGACATTATAAATATAGAAAACTTGGATTTTAAAAATAATACCTTCTGCTGATCTGACATAAGGTGCCAACCAAAGATCATGTGGTTGCCAAAATTATCATCTAGCTTGGTCAAAAACCATTTCCAATTGTCAGTATTCTCTGAATGAACCACAACATAGGCGATGATGAATAAATGATTGTTGGCATCTTATGTAATTGCCAACATCAGGTGACCCCCATAATAGCCTTTCAAGAAGGCACCATCAAGGCCTACCAATGGTCTACATCCTGCTTTGAAGCCCCTCTTGCATGCATCTAGGCATATATACACTCCGTCAAATAAAGTAGGACCAATTGGCATTGGATGTGTCTCCATACAGGTAGTGCTATTTGGATTGCTCCTATGGATTTCTTGGACATATCCCCTCATCTTAGCGAACTGCTCAGCTTTATTTCCGAGCACAATATCCCTTGCTGCCTTCAAAGCCCTTTCAAGCTTCTTCGGGTGGGGCTTCACTCTATAGTCCTGCTGCATGTGTTGCTTTGCTTCCCTTGGGGTCATATTTAGTTGGGTTCTTAGTCTCCTAATCAACTTCAAGGTAACCCACTCCTTGTCAACCATGTTACTGCTATAATCCCTTCACATATATGCTCATCATGGAAGGTCTTGATCTCAACACACTTGGACACTGATTCAATGATGTGAAAATTAGCCAAGGACATTCTTCCATGGCACACTTAGCCCTCAGCCTTTTTGGCTCGTTCTTCAGATACTGCAAATCCCTGCCTTCAAACACAAACACATCCTTTAAGGCATTTTTGAATATCTTCATACTTGCAAACTGCATTCCTAACACAAGCTGGACTTCTCCATATCGTGCTTCTTCATTAAATATGGGTCCAGCAGGCCCGTGCCTTCTCTCATCATCTGATCCTGGAGAACTGTGAAATCCCTCACTTGCATAATCATATGCTATGTCTTCTTCAGGAATTTCCTCTTGAGGAACATTTTGTGCAGGAATTTCTTCACCACCATCAAACACATTCTCCTCCTCAAAACTACGATTGGTGGGTGTTATATTAGGCCCGAATTCTTCTCCCATGCCTGCAAACCCAGTAGCACTCCCGTTGGCATGCTCACTACCAGGCCCACTTCCACTTGCAGAACCAAAACCATTCCCACTTGGAGCCCCACTTCCGCTTAAAATATGAATAATCCTCCTTTTGCCAGTGTATCTCTTGCTCTTGGGATTCATAACCTTCTTCTTTGGACTAACAAACTTGCCCCTTGTTTTCTTCCTTGGAGAATCTTCCTCATTGTCATCACTTTCATATCCAGAGGGAGGCTTGTAAGCTTCATCCTCTGCACTCTCATAAGAATCAGAAGAGGATGATGAACCTGTGTCAACAACTTCAGGAGCAATTGGCACATCAACCGGATGGTCAAGGTATAAGTGGATTTCCCTCAGATTCTGCATCATTGTAAAGTCACACATCTCATTGATGTCCCTATCACTTGTGATCTCATGCAACCCATGATCAAACTCAATAACATTCGGCTCATACCAGAACATTGCATTAAACTTCAAATAGCCAATTTCCTCAGTTCACGAAATCAATATCCATTGGAGGATACTTCTTGATTTTTCCATCTACGTAAATACGGCCGAGCACTCTTTGATTCTTTTTGCAATCATCTTCTGTTTCTCTGCTCTCTGTCCTCAAAACAACCATTGCAACCTCAAACTCATTTCTCAACCAAAAGCAAACCTCAACTTTCAATTCCTAGGAAGAACGACCCGAGTCTAGTACTCAGTATTTTTTACTGGTTGCACCTTGTGACACTCTTTCCTAAATTTGATAAGGTTCCCGTAATCTAATTCGGAGCTATCTGCAACGAACTACTGCTTTTGAATTCTAAGAAATTCCGAACCGGTCTCGGGGGCCGCATCAGCAGTCGTTGGTTGATGTCTAGCCAAACTTTGACTCTCAAAAAGGTTCTTTGTAGTACCTTTGTTTTCCTTGGATTCTCAATCTCTATGACTGAACCTAGCTCTTTCGCCAGTATTTCTGCTACTTTTATATTCATGTGTGATAATGGCACTCCATGTATTTGAATCCACAGTTCTATGTATTGATGATTTACCTCCAATGCTGATTTGTCCCCCATCCGAACATGCATGTTGACTAAATTACCTCTAATGCTCCATGGGCTGTCTCTCCATAATTGGAAACCCTCCTGCTATCATGAAAACTCATCACAACCTTATTTCTTCCAACATCTGAAATTACAACCCCCTCTGGATGGCCCTGTATTCCCATTAAAACTGCTTTGATAGTTTTGAAGGTTAACTCTTTGTCACTCATTACTTTTGCTACTAGATGAAAGTTATCTTCACCGAACCCATCTTTTCTGTCTAGCACGACATTTAATGGTTTTTCCTTCAATTGGGTGTGTATGAATATCTGTTCCTACATGTGAACTTGTGGTTGCATGTGAATTCGCCATTGCTGGTACAAAATTTCTCTTTTGAAACAGGTTATCTGTGTTGTTACAAATCCTCTTTGGTTTTCTAGTTGTCAAAATGTATGTGTTAGTGACTTTAATGGTTTGCTTGTATGTGGTTTCAGGATTAAGGGAATTGTGTGTTTAGTGTTATATGGTTTCGGGATGTTGTTACGGTGGTGTTAATGGTATGGATTCAAGTAATCAATGGAGATTTACGTTGTACAATTTGAAGAACCAATTTGTTTTGTGTGGTTTGTCTTTATTGGACTCCTTTATCAGGTGGTGTCCTATATATAAAAGGTTTGGTGTATTTTGTCTTGATTTTGGTTTGTAAGTGAAACTTTTCTCCCTCAATGTTTGAAACTGAGGTCGAGAGTTTGCTTTAAATGATAAAAAAAAAGATCAATATGGAATTAACATATCTAACGCATGAGCTGTAAATTCTTTGGATTTTGTACACCATATAAGAGCATTTATATATGCATTATTCCATCTACAACATATTGTTTGCTTTTTGCACAAAAAATTATAAATAGATGCATGCATGAACAAGCATTTATGGTAAAAGTCAAAACAATCATTTATATCTTTCTATTAGTAAATTAAAATATTATCTTTTTAAATCTTGAAAGGAAAAATAGTAAATCCCCTGGATTCTTGTATTGACCAAAATAATTTTGTAAAAAAAGTTTATTTTTTAAGAAATAAAACTTTAATTGTTTGTCTAATGTAATTAGATGCTTGAATATAAATATATAATCAACAAACAAGCTTTATTATTCTACTATTATATATTTGATTTTTTTCCCTTATAGAATGTTTGATTATTCTAATTGTTAGAGAAACCACAAGCCCAGAAGTACAAGAACAAGAACAAGAACAGAGAGCTTCTCTGTTGAAGAAGAACTTAGCAATAGCAACAAGAAGAAGAAACTAGAAGAAGGGAAAGTAGGAGAGAGAAAGAGAAGAGTAAAAGTGAAATGAAAAATGTATTAATGAATAATATATTCTTTACAACAGCTAAGTAGAAGAATATATATGAAGCCAAAATTAAGAGACAGGCTTAGTCATAATATCAGCCACTTGTTCTTGAACACTAATGTGAACTACATAGAGTTTCTTCTAGTTAACTAAATCTCTAATAAAATGAAGATCAATTTCTAGGTGTTTACAGTGCCCATGCATAATAGGATTAGTAGATAAATGACAACTACTTAGATTATCACAATAAATTGTGGGTGAACACGGTTGAGAAACCTGAAGCTCTTGCAACAGCAACTGGATTCCCATGATTTCAGTCTGAGCTGTTTACCACTGGCAAGTGCACCAGATTGTATCAAGTAATAGAAGAGTGAGTAAAGTATCGTTCACACAGAGATTAATGGATTAAGCAACAATGATTAATTAGATTCTTTAATTAGACAAGTAAGCCTGCAAATTTTACCAAACTTTAACCAAACAACAACGTGTAAATAAGATGATGACAATGATGAGAAATAGGCCAAGGAATTGGAGATGTAAACCTAGTAGGATCCTAATTCAATTATTCTCTTTCTTTTTCATGTAAGCAACCATCAAATCACAATAAACCCTAATTAACCAAACCCTAATCTCTTAGTGATTTAGTTTCCTCTAATTCAATTAATTATTAATCTCTTAATTAATTAATGGAATAGAAGATAAAGCTTAATTCTGGTTCAACATTTTGTAATTCAAAGTGAAACTAGGTTAGGTTTTATGTCACTTACCCAATCTAATCATCCTAATTGAATTATCACATAACAATTGCACAACTAAGCAATTTCCTATCTCTAGTTTACTGGAAAGTTATGAAGGACAATTCTCAAACACAATCAATTTAGGTTTCTCTCGAAAACACCAAGCTGAAAGCGAAGAATCAATTTACCTCTCGGTCTTGTTAATTCTTTAAATTGAAGAACAGAGAAATTCCTTTGAATTGATAACAGTAACTTGCAATTGAAGAAAAGATGCAAAATTGAATTAATCACACATGCTTGGGATGAACAGAGCTCCTCATCCCTGGACTCAAAATAGTTTAGCTACTCATAATTGTTCTAAACACTCTAGAATTAAAAAATAACGATATGCCAAGTTACCCTAGCTCTAGTGGTTGGGAAACTTTTTATACTAAAACTTCAAAACAGAAAAATTCAAATCAAATCTAATCTAAAACTAATCTTATCTAATCAAATCAAATTAAATCTAATCCTAATCTTCTTTACTCAATCTTCAGTCAATTAGTCCTTGGATCTTCTAGAATTGCCCTTGATTAAATAATGGATTCAGGCCTCATGGTTTGGGCTTTAGAGGGCTTCAGGAATCATCAATCATTATCCCATGTTATACTTAAGATCCACACGTATAACATGGACCTTTATGGGCTCTCTGGGGTGGCAAAAATTGAAGAAAAATTCCTCCAAGTCATACGTGTAAGACACACGTACAACTTGGGCATCAAAGCTTGATTCTGGAGGCTTATATTTGAAGACGAACATCCTTATGTTATACGTTTAATGCTTGACGTATAACATGAGAACTCTTGAGCTTGCTAGAATTCAAGTTTTGGTTCTCACGTATGACATGAGAGAGTCACGTATAACATGGCTTGTTACCAAGCCTCTGGAACTTGAAATTTGATGATGAGAAACTGCTCAAGTTATACATGTGAAACTCACGTATAACTTGGGTACTTGTGTGCTTTATGGAGGCTTAAAAATTGAAGAAGAATTTCCCATGTTATATGTGAAGACTAGCACATATAACATGGGTCTTTTGGATTTGAAAATTGCTTGGTGGATTGCCCATGTTATACATGAATTACACGTATAACATGGGTCATCTAAAGCTCTTCTGGAACCTTGAATTTGAGTGAAGAATCCTTAATGTTATACGTGAGATGTCAACGTACAACTTTGAGGCTTCTTTGCTTGGTTTCTTCATTTCTCTTTTTCTTCTCTTTGCTTCCTTTCAAGTTCCTTTCTTCAATTCTTTCTTGTATGGCCTTGGATACCTAAAATCCTAGTGAAATTTTCTATAAACATAAACTAAACTCAAAAGACATCAAGTTTGTTTGATTAATAGATTAAGGGCAATAAATCACAAGAATAGTCACATTAGTAAAGAGAAATTGAAGTAAAAAATCATACAAAGATGCCCATACATCATGGCAATAACCCTATATTCTGTCTCGGTGCTTGATCGGTTGACTTTGGTTTGTTTGGTACATTTCCAAGAAATCAAGTTGGCTCCCATGTAGACACAATACCCTGAAATGCTTCTTATATCATCTAAATATGATGCCCAATCAGCATCTGCAAAGGCAATGATTCTATAGTCAGAACAGCCAGTAAAACACATACCATGATCTATAGTACCTTGCAAGTATCTCAAGATTCTCTTGACTGCCTTCCAGTGTTCCAAAGTTTGTTTTTTGCATGAATTGGGAGCACTTATTCACTGAAAAAGAGATGTCAGGTCTAATAATACACAAGTATTGAAGGGCACCAACTATACTCCTATATTTTCTAGGATCATCAAAGTATTTAGAATCAGTGGAATGTAATTTTAAATTAGCTATCATAGGAGTGGGCATGGGTTTCGAATCAAGCATGCCCACTTTCTTAAGTAAGTCCTTTGTATACTTTCCCTATTTTAGGATTAGTTTATTAGCATTACAATAATCTACTTCCAGACCTAAGAAGTAACTTAATTTGCCTAAATCTTTCAAAGAAAAAACAACATTCAATTTATCAATTATATGTTGTACAACATGGCTATTTGATCCTGTGATAATAATGTCATCAACATATACTAACAAGTATGTAACATCAATAGAAGTTTTCCTAACAAACAAAGCAACATCATGTATAGTGTTTTTAAAACCATAACTTCGCAAGGTTTGAGCTAAAGTTTGGTACCAAGCCGTTGGGGCTTGTTTTAGGCCATAGATAACCTTATTCAGTTTGCAGACCTTACTTGAATCTGCTGTTTCATAACCTGGGGGCTGCATCATAAAGACCAACTCAGTGAGCTTTCTATTAAGAAAAGCGTTATCAAAATCAAATTGCCTTAGTAACCATCCTTGTGAAAGAGTTATGGTAATTACTAATCTAATTGTTGTAGGCTTAACCACCGGACAATATACTTCCTCATAGTCTATACCCTCTTTTTGTTGGAATCCTTTTGCCACTAACCTAGCTTTATACCTAATAATATCTCCTTGAGGATTCTTTTTCATAGCAAAAACCCAGCTGCAATTTACAATTGTTGCATTTGGTAGAGGGTTAACTAAGTTCCAGGTTTGACATTTGATTAAAGCATGATATTCATTATCCATTGCCTTTTTCCAATGTGAAGTTTTTAAGGCTTGTGTAACAGTTTTGGGGGTGTAAAACTTAAAGTCACTATCTGAATTAACAGCAGATAAGAAAGAGATTGGTTTGAGATTACCAGTCTTAGATCGAGTTAGCATTTGATGGATGTTTGTAGGAGGATTTTCAGGAGTGATTGATGCTGGGACTGGCATGGGTAGAACCATCTCAATCCCTATAATTGATATTGGTTCTGGTGTAGTTGAGGTCAATGGAGGATCTGATGTAGAAACCTGATCACTACTAGATGGTTTGAGTTGATGTTCACAACCAGAATCCTGTGGTGAAGGTAGATCAGCCACAAGTGTTGATAGTGTAGCATGCTGCATTAAAGGGATTACTGCACTATGTTTGTTAATTCTATCAGAATCAGAAAACAGTATAAGGGAATGTAAATTCATCAAAGGTGACACTTTTAGCATAATATATTCTACCCTCTTTATTTAGACATTTATATTCACTGTGGTTTGAGTCATATCCTAGAAAGACACATTGCTGACTCTTATAGTCAAATTTAAATCTATTGTAGGGTCTAAGGTATGGATAGCATGCACACCCAAAGACCCTTAATAAGCTATAATCTGGTTGTCTTCAAAATAAAACCTCAAATGGGGTTTTCATTTGAAGGATAGGAGTAAGAATCCTATTAATGAGGTAGACTACTGAAGTAAAAGCAGCATTCATAAAGTCAAAGGCATTGAAGCAGTGGCTAATAAAGATAGCCCTGTTTCAGTAATGTGCCTATGTTTTCTCTTTATACTCCCTTGTTGTTGGTGAGTATAGGGACATGACAGCCGATGCAATATACCATGATCATGCAAAAATTTTGTAAAAGATGATGAGGAAAATTCTTTGCCATTATCTGTTTGTAAAGTTTTGATTCTTTTCCCTGTTTGGCTTTCCATAAATAGTTTATATCCTTGAAAAGCAATGAGGGCCTGTGATTTTTGAGTTAATAAATAAATGTATAGATATTTGCAGTAAGCATCCATAAAACTAATATAGTATTTAAAGCCTGTTTTAGAAGTAAAGGGTGTCGGACCCCAAATATCTGCATACACAACTTGCAGAGGTTCTATATAACTAGTTTTTGAGCTAGGAAAAGGAAGCTGATGCATTTTAGCAAGTGTACAGAATTCACAAAACTTGTGTATAGGTCCAGATGGAGAATTAGAAATGTTGCATTTTCTCATAACATGTGAAACAAATTTTATATTGCTATGACCAACTCTTTTATGGCAAATTTCAAAAGAATTTGGTAGCTTGGTCTTAGCGATATAAGTCTGTGTTGAGTCACTCTTTGGTGACTGAATTTGCTTTTCTTTTTTATAGAATTAACAGACCCCGAATTAGGATTATTAAAAGAAATAACAGGATTAACTATAGAATATTGAGAACAAGTAGAAATTGCTTCTTTATTCATATGACTAGGCAAAACAGAATCAGAATTACAATGATCAGAATTTGTAAGCAAACATTCTTATTGAAATTTGAAATTGAATTATATGAAGAAGTTTTAGAAGATGATACTGAGTTATTCTGGTGGCTTGTGGCCTTTGGGACAAGGAGATTGTCAAAGTAGTATAGGCCTCCCTTAGTGTTTCCCTTGA
>JASCZI010121849.1:0-21795 GCA_036250425.1 Stylosanthes scabra | reverse complement strand
TATATATATATATATATATATATATATATATATATATATATATATATATATATATATATAAGACAAAAAAGGAAATGAAATGGAAATATGAAAATTGAAATAATCCAAGAAAAAAGAGAAGCTCAACAAAGATCATGAGAAAAAAAAATATGAAGATAATTGATGATCACATACACAACAGTGAACCATATAATTTCCACCATCAATAATTCATTATATGGCCTTATCTTTAAAGGATATATTATTGCGGTTATTATTAGATAGACTACTACCGGTAGTTCTGATAAAAACAAAATTCAAAGTGAAATATATGAATGATAAAGGAAAAAAAAAAAATCACAGATCTCCATGCATGATCCAGGGAGGGAGGAGCTTCAAGAGACTTCAAGTTACATATATAGTTTATTCAAAAGAGAAAGATGAACCGAGAAAAAAATAATAATAAACATGAAAAAAAATAGGATATATATTTATTAATAATTATATATATTATTATTTGAATTTAATTAATTTGCATAATAATAATAATATACCTTGAAACTTCTTCCCAAAGTGGACCTTTGAGAGTTGAATCACGAAACACTGGATCCATATCTGACCTTATCTTTAATAGAGCCAACGTTTCTTGCCGTGGCCACCGGTTTCCACCCAAGCTCATCCTATCACCGCCTTCGTCGCCACCGCCGCCTCCTCCTTCTTCTTCTTCTCTTTCCTTGTTACTATTATTCTCTTCACTTAAATTTCTTGCATTCACTACTTCTTCTTCTTCTTCGATGCCAACCACCACTACTTCACCACCACTACCCTTGACACCATCTTCTTCTGGTGCTGCCGCCACCGCCGTAACCGCCATAACTGGCTTATTCTTATTATTGATGAAGGAGGGGATCTCCAAGACACTTGATGAGTCCTCAAGCTGCATATATAGCTATAGAGAGAAAAAAAAAATAATAATAATTAGAAGAGAAAGGGTTAATACTCAAAAGCCTTTTTATTCTCATGTGGTGTGCTTGTTGTTGAGGGTAATTTTTTATTTTATTTTATTTATTTTTTGGGTTGGATCTTTCTGTCTATTTCATCATAGAAAATTAGATATTAATTGAGCTGAAGCAACTTTCTTCCCGCGTATTGTAAATTATATGTATTTTTTCTTATATAGTTAATCAATAAAAATTCAGTTAATAACTTAAATTAAATGTTATATTTTTTATATTTTGAATATTTTATTTCTGAAAAATAATAGGTAATGATTGTTTTAGGTTTCGAATGTTCTATTACTTTTAATGTGAACGTTTTATAAATAATATTTATGAATGTTTTATTTTTTATTGGTTGATTTATTAATTTAAAAGTTATTGGTTATTATACTTTTCTTTTTTAAAAATATTATTTCATTATTAGGATATAGAATCTCCCGTTTTTTAATATTATTTATTTATTTATCTTTTGTTCTTGTTTGATTGAAAATGAAAGACAAGTGTAAGAGTTGGTTTGGCTGTCTATGTGTGTCTCATACGTAAGGGCTGGAATAAAGAATAATGTAAGTAAAGAAAAAAAATATTAAAATTATCCATTTTAAGAAAAATTATGTGATAAGGGAGGAACTATTTTATTTGATATATTTTGGAAAATTAAAAATTAAACAGTTGTTGTAGTGGGAACAGAATGCAGATAGAGACGATGGAGATAATAAGTTGGCCCATTTGCATGTTGGGGGATTTTGGATTTCAGTGACCGTTTGGCAATTTGGGATGATTGGTATCTATCTATTTATTTACTAAATTAACCCTTTTTTAAAAAGAATATTATCATTGACCTTAATTAATCATGGAATAATCTAGTCATATATATATATATGGTTGTCACCAGTAATAATTCAAGTGGTGTCATCAGGGTAGGAGATTAATGTAGTTTTAGTTGTAGCCAAATTTACTTTCTCAATTAATATTATTCAAGAATAAAATTAGGACTCTCCATAAAACTATATAGCTAAAATTAAATTAAATTCAAAGAATTTTAATGCACATTGAACATTACTACTAAACTTAAATTTTAAATATTTTGATATATTTGAGTATGTTGAATATAGAATTTTATATTATTATTCTTTAATTCATACACAAACTACTTGTTGACCAAAAATGTTTAATTATAATAATTTTTTGTGTGATGAAAACCAATTATATAACAATACACAGTCATATCCAGAGATAATATTAATAACAATATGAAATGAAAAACTTCTTAGCTTCACATTAATTGTTAAGTCAATTACAAACTGTCAAAGAGATCTGGTAATTTTATTTTTTAATAAATTGAAAGAAATTAATTAAGGTAATCATGCAACCACGTGGGCAGCTTCACTTAGATCACAAATTTGACAATATTGAGTTTTTAAAGTTTGATTAAGAAAAAATAATAATTTCAATCCATTTGAGTTAATCGAATGTTCAATTTATTCATATATTTTGATAATATCAAAAATTCAAATTTCATTTTGTATATGTAGTAATTTTTTAACTAATAACAAAATTTTTAAATAAAATATAATAAATTAGTCTTTAACTTATCATATCAAGGATCTTTTAGGGAAAAACTAATAACTTTATCCTAATTTGTTGATAATGATGAATTGATGATTTTCTAGTAAGATAGATATATAGATATAGGTCGCTATATATGTATAAGCAAATACCATTTATGAAGTGGAAGTAACCGGTGGAAAATTCAGTTAGCCACAACCTAACATAATAAATAGAATGAATATTTTGATGGCAAACAATCTTCTAAGTTCCAACTCTTCTTCATATGATTTGCCATTTTTTTGGACCTTTTTTTGGGGACCATTTTTACAATAATGTGTGTGATTAAGGTGACTTGAGAATGAATATTACCGGCCAGTTATTGTAGATGGATTTTATTGGGTAATTTTTTTCAATTTTCTTCATCGTTGTAAAATAATTAAATAAATTTCCTTTTTAATGTGAAAGAGTAGAAAATGATAAAGTTTGATTTGTATTTTCTACTTTTTTGAAATCAAGTGTTTCCATTAACTTCTAATGACCCCACAACGTGCTTCAACGTGGTGGACTTTACAATCCAATAGTATTATTATATATGGCTTTTACTAAAGAAAAAGAATATTAATTATATGGCTTCAATAGTTTTGAAGTGGGTCATGTTAATTTTTATATATTACTTCCTTTTTTCTTTGTTTTTCTTATTCTCTCCTTTATTATTTCTTACCATCAAATAATATCACTATATATATATATATAAGTGTAACGAATATTTTATTAGTAATGTTATTCAACAACATTTATAATAAAATGTTTTTATATATATAATTTATGATAACGGAATCTCAAGCAACCGCCGCCACCAAATTCATTTATAAAATAATGAGGATAAACGTTGAAAAAAGGTTAATATGAGTCACCAAGATCAAGAATTATTAATATCTTTCTGTTATTTAAAATTTTGTTACTTTTTTAAATTAATATAGTCAAAGAAAAATAATATATGGATAAAATAATTTAAATAGTAAATTAAATTTAAAGCTAAACCAACTAATTTTAAATATTATATTCAACAATTTCTGTTATCATTATTTTACCAAATTAAATAATGGGCGCATTATCTGTCTTTCTATTTTATATGATCTTCATCTTTTAGTGTCCACTTTTTATTACGTGTAACGTTAGTGATACTAGATAGGTGCCTTTAAATATGTCTCCTCTTTTCTTGCTTAAATAATTAATTAAATATACTACGATGCCAATACTTATATATATCTTTTTTTCAATTTCTTTATAAAATAAAATAAATAAATAAATCATCATAGGTTGACATATTTAAGTTTCATCAGTTTTATGAGGTAATACTATGAATCCGTGATCCTTGTGTTCATTAAAAATATCTTATCCTGAGATTTCGAAACTATTTTGATTGGTTTGTACAAATTTGTTTTGTAGAGAAGCCATGATAATCAAATGAAATGTATAAAGAAAGCGATTGTTCGTAATGGATAATAAATAACGAATATATTGTATGTGAAGTAATATTATTGTAAATGATTTTTAATTTTTCATATTTAACTATATTAATTCAAACATGTGATTATATATGTATTCCTATTCATACTGATAAATTGAATCTAATTATTGGGATATAGTATTAATCTTAGTACCTAAATTATTTTTTTAAAGGATTTGATAATAATTATTTAAATATAAAGTTAAATTTAAAATATATCAAACTTTAAATTTTTTTTGACAATTAATTACGTATATATAAACATATCAAATTATAATAAAATTGTAATACAACTTTATTATTTTTTATTTTATTAAATTCAATAATTTTTCTTGTATTTTTAGCTATTATATAAAAATTATTTTAGCTTAGCTTATATATAATCTTGAAAGTACTATGAATTTTTTTTTTTACAAGAAATTGAACCAACTATAGCTTGGTTTGGTAAAATTTTTCAAATAAGTGCTAAAATTTTTCAAAGCACAAACAATTCGTTTTGTGTTTGGAAATCACAAAGACGATGTGATTGTGCTTGCAGCTTTTAAAAAATGGGGTGCTTTTGAAAGCACCTGAAAAAGAGCTTTTTAAAGATGACTTGTGCTTATCAAAATTAAAAAGTCTAATATAACTTCATTTATTAATAAATATTCACATTTATTATTATATATATATCTATTATGATCTTTTTAAATTTTAAAAGCTACTTTATCAAAAATAATTGTTGTTGCTTGTATTTATTAAAAGATATTTTTTATTTGATTTTACACATATACTACTACTTTTAAAAAACTATCTTTTAAAAGACAATTTTCGTAAATTATTTTCGAAAAACATATATATGAATGTTTTATTATTTTGATAGAAGCTCTTTGAAATCAATTGTAAAAAGATTACTATATATTGTGGTGTTATGATCTTAGCCAATCCCTATCCCTAGTAATTAATAAGAGCCAGCCAAAAATCAAAATTTTATTTAACCTAAATAGATGGCGGCTATGCACAATTAAGCTACTTCAATTTATATATATATAACTATATAAGTAAAAGACCTAAAATAATATTGAGCATTATAAAATATATTTGTAGCTTACATATATATAATAATATGTATATCAGTATATGTATACGTTAAACAGCTCATACACATTAATATAAATAATGTCAACTTAAATTTGAATAATGTAACTCCTTTTAGGTTGACAGTGTTCTATAAATTTATTCATCTATAATTTTCAATAGTGGTGAAAATAAAATTAATATAATGATGTTGAAAATTAAATGTAATGTAACTACCTTAATTAATTTTTTTTTGGGCTTGTGAGACGATTACTGATTATTTATATTCTTATTAAGACACCAAAAAAAAAATATTCTTATTATTAGTAACTAAAGCTTGCTTCCAAATCCAACCTTGAAAAGACATTATAATTTATATATATCCCAATACATGTAGACAAAAAAGAGTTGCTTAACATGGAGGGCATGTGAATGAATCAATCCTACCAAAGCAATAATCTTATCTCATTCATGTGGTTTAATTTAACCCTAGCATTTATATATACGTTTGTATGTTTTCCCTCTTTTTTACTACTCAATTTTCCAAATATAGTTTATTAACAAAGTGAATGAAGCAATTAACTAACTCGGTAGATTAATTATATTAATTATTCCACTTTAATTTCTAGAAGCCCATGCGCAAGAGAATTTGATGAATGATGATAATCAAATCCCTTTCAAGACCTAGAAAGTGTTATTATAAGGATCATGGAGGAAATTAAATCCTTAGAATTAATAATAATGAAGAATTATTACATAAACAAATATATTAATTACCATCAAATATCTATTTCTATATGAAATATGTATAAAATTTTTATTATACTACTATAACTATGTTTGATTATTCGTATGTTATGGTGCGTTTGGGAGAGAGACTGAGACTGGAGAAGTGAGACTGGGAAACTGAGACTGAATTAAGTTTGTTATTGTGTTTGGTTTTAAATTTATTAGGAGACAGAGACTGAGATATAGAGATTAAATTAAGTTGATGGAGGAATGATAAAGATTAATATTGGAAACTTTAATGTTGAATGAAGGTATTTGAATAAAAAATATTTTTAAAGTTTCAGTCTCAGTCCTAAGCCTCTCGGTCCCCATTATTTGAAGGTACTGAAAATACTGAAATTCTGGGAATTGAGACTGAAATTTTAGTTTCAGTCTCTGCCAACCAAACACAATACTAAATTCCAGTATCCCAGTTTTAGTCTCAGTCTTCGGAAATAAACGCACCCTTATATATATGCTTGATTATTCTATTGTGATAATTTTGATTATTTTTGTAGATAATTATTTCATTAAAAAAGTATTTAAATTAGTATGTATAAATACATCTAAATATATAATATCTTATTTTTAAAGTAACTTTTCTAATATTGTAACTTTTTCTAAAAGACTTTATAATAACAGTCTTGTGTTTCAATTATTTTTCAATATAAGTGAAAAATAAAAAGTAAACACTTATTTGAGAATAAAAAGAAATTAAAGTATAATAATTTAATTAAAGTAAAACTAAATTATATATAGTTCTGTGATGACAGGTATTAACTAGCTGGACTAATTAATACCTTCGGTTAAGCGAATGCCATCACTTATTATTATAAGCTTTGATGTGTAGTGATGTTAAAGAAAATAAAAATGTTGGAGTCTAACAAAACAGATAAATAATTTTCACGTTCAGATTAATAATAATTCTAGAAATTAAAGGTGAGTATGCTGTAAACATCAACACATACAATAATAGAATTGAATAATAATAATAATAATAATAATAATAATAATAATAATAATGCCAATCATTATTTTTTATTTTTAATCTTTTATTCTTTTAAAAAAATTATATATTGTGTATGTATATTGTATATACCACCTGGAGAGTAAGATAGTATTTAAAAGGGTGTCGGTCCAAGAAAGAAGAAAGTTAAAAAAAAAAATATTATATAATTATTATTAATATGATCATCATCATATGGTGGGTGCACATGCATGCATGGTGCAATTTCTCTTCTCTTACATCCACCAACAACTGTAATGACTCATATCATGAACATGTGAAAATGGGCATGCAAACGTTTACATTGTAAATTTCACAACCTCCTTAGCTTCATCATTTATTATTTGCTCTGTTAATTTAATATTACATTGCATATGGAGATATATTGATTAGTAGCTGATTTTTTTTTTATATTCATAGCACTTATAATTGTAATTATCAATGTTACGAGGATCGAATCAGACTGCTCGATTCTATTGAAAAACCAAAAACTCGTCTTTTATATTTTATTCGATTCAACTAAAAAATCGATTAGTAGAAAAGTAATAAAAAAACCAATCAGACATTTAAATTAAATCATTAAACAATTACTCTATCGGTTCAATGACTTATTCAATTTTTAAGACCTTAGTAATTATACAAAACAAATGATGTGAAATTATAATTAACTATGTACCCATAGTTAAAATTTAAATATTTTAATGATTATATATTATATTATTATCCTACCAAGTGAGATACTAATGAAACTTTCCATTCCATGCATGTTGCTATTTATTTCCATAGAGAGTTATGGTGACAATTGAATTCACATATAGGAAAATGATTTAGGTCATAATTAAAAATGTTAATAATAAGCTTGTGGAATAATTGGATGTGGTTAAGAGGTAGATAAAGGGGCAATGTCAAAGAATTAAAAGCTTGAAGGGACCATGTTGATGGTTACTGTGTATGGGTTACTATTTGAGGGCAAACACCAAGAACAAGAACAATGGTGGGTCATAATATAGGGTAGGACCCATATCCACATGATGAGACTATGGTCTATGGTGGTAGATGTATACATACATAAATAAATATATTCGAATTCTTAGTCCATCTCAACATATAATAACTCAATATTGAAGTAACTAATAATTAATAATTGTGTATTCATTTACAGGTGTATTCACTTTAGGGTTTTATACATAAAAGTTCTAACTTAATTAAATTATTTTTTTCACTTAAATTAATGGCCTTGTTTTTTTTCAAGGCCTAGAAGATCACGACTTAAATTAATAACCTTGTGCACAATGTCAGTCTCGAATCGAGGATCCTCAGGTTAGGAGACCATGCTTTTTACCACTCAGGCTACACAGGAGACGGCTTAAAGATAATATGTTTTCATTTTGGACCAGAACGATAATATGTTTGAACCTAATAATTATGTTTTTTTTTTTTTTTTTTTTGTCTTACCGGCATATATTAACAAAGAAAAAGTTAATATAGACACCAAAAAAAAAAAGAAAAAGTTAATATATTTTGTTTTCTTGTTTTTGGACTTGGATTTTTTTTTGGTGATCGGACTTGGATTTTTTTCCCGTTAAGAATTGAAATCTACTTTGGGTCAATGAAGTTTGACAATATAATACTTTTTGGATAAAAAGTTCAGGCCTTTTGGGTAATATTTTGTTTGGATACAGACCCAAAGATAATTAAATGATGGATTCGTTAGGTGATATATCTCAAAAAGGGAAAAGTAAAATAATAAGAGTCCATTAAAGTAGGCTTTGGGCTTCTTAAGCCCCAAATCAAAGTCCAATAAAGTATTTATACAAAAGCTTTGTCGTTTGACCAAAAATAAGACGTTTGAGTTCGAGAATTCGAGGCTTTTTTCTTGTCAAAAGACTCCGAATCTTCAAATCACAGCTATCTGTGTGGGCTGGGCCTAACAGGCCCGTTAAAAAATTATCTCTATACAAAAAAAAAATTTTTCAAATTACTATTTATTCAAAAATAATTAACTTCACGTAAAGTTGCTCATTAAAAATCTTTAAATCATTTAATATGTGTGATTAAATTATAATCTAAGAATTTTAAAATGACATTTTTACATAAAGATAAATACACATTAGTTTTGACTTATAAAATAAGTCACGAGGGAGATTCTTTAAATCAAATTTATCAATTTATTTACATATTATAACTCTTATAATTTAAATGCATTTGAAAAGGGATAAATATCTTGCATCAACATCCGAGCTAGATTTATTGTATATAGATATAGATATGTGGGATCTCATTATTCTCAAAAGCTGCATGGCAAAATAAAAAGGAAAAGGGTGTTGATTATCTTGCATGTTTCCTCGGAGATTTTGGGGAGTATCCAACTAGAATCTTAGAAGGACCATACCAATTACCATAAATGGACATTAAAGCTCATACAACACAACACACCCTTTTTAGATTGCCTTGTCCATTTTCCATGCATGCCCTCCCTCCTCCTTCATCTCTATTTTCAACTAGCACCTCCACATGAATATTATACGAGTAATGCTACGAAATCAACGTTAGAGAACTAATATGGAGCTAATGAGTATAATTAGAGAAATAGTGGGTGGTAAAAGAGAAAAGAGAAAAGAAAGAAAGATGATATTGACTTCATATTATTTTCCTAATATTCGCTACCAAAACTTTTTTTTATTATACATTTCTCTGCCATACATTCTCATGTTAGTTTATATTTTTAAGATAATTGTTTACTACGAAAGAAATTATTCCATACATATGTAAATTGATATAGTCATATAAATAAAAAAAATCATTTTACAATATAGATTTTATTATATTCCTTATATCCTATAAAAATTAAAGTTGAATAAAAATATAAATCTTCGTATATTTTAAATAAAATTCATATCTATACCATTTATATAAGTATTAAATAAGGTTTTTTCTATAATATAATATTATAATTTTTATATAAAAAAATAAGAAAAAATTTCCATGTAGGAAGATAAGAAGAAAACACGTGGAGTGATTTTTGAAAATTTTTAGCATCTGGAATCTTTGATTTTGCACGTAAAATTCGTGTGAGAATAAACACATGCACTAATACACGATTAAGCCAACTCTCATTACATAAACATTAGTTTACTATTTAACTTGACTTTAATGGATCCGACAGGAATCTCTTTTCAATAGAAAAATTCAATTGACTATATGTATAACAAGAATATGGGACCCTTACCTTGTCAAGGTCCATCTTATTACCAATTAATGATAATAATCTACACTTAACATGATGAGTAATAAAATCTAAGCCCCAAAACAAAAAATGAATAATGAAACAAAGACTTCAAAAGTCTTTCAACTTTTGCCATTAGAAAGATTCAAATTAATAAATTTACTCATTAATTAAAGAAAGGGTTGAGACTTTTATTTTATTTTATGATGGTTGAAGACGTTGCCATCTCAGATCTAAAGAAAATTCAAAGTTACATAACAAAATACAATAAAAATAAAACACATCTATAATCACTATAATCAAAATACAATAACATATTCTCCAACTACTATATCAATCTATTTGATTGTCATAAATTCCGTTCTTTTTATCTTTTACACTGTTGCTCCTCGTATACTTCATGATCTGCATCATTCTTGGATGAAATATTTGAAACATTTCTTATCCTATATATCTAAAGTAAATAGTAGTACAAACACATAAAAAAAAAAAAAAGTAGTACATACACTTATATATATAAAAAAAAATAGTAGTACAAACTTGTTGAAAAGTGGCTTGTCCTATTCAAAATAGTCTTAAGAACAGTGATTATGGTATGTATATGGCCACATTGATACATGGAAATTGATGGGCAATTTCATGGAGAATGTGGTGGTAGGGCTTTAGGGACACAAATGGATCCAACTCCATATCATGCAATAGTATTGCACCAACAACACATGCTTAATTAATTAACTATATTGTTCAATAATGTTCTTGGTGTACGATTGATTGATAATGGATAAAACACTTTGCGTATGTAAGACTTTAATTAATGTGTTCTTCATTTTCATAATGACTATATGCATGGTGCTCTTAGTTTTCTTTTAAAAGGATAATTGTTTTTAGTTTCAATTTTAAAATATCATTATAAAATGGATATATAATGAGTAGTTATTTTTTATCTATTTGGTAAGAGATATATAATTATTTATTAATCTCTTTCTATTAACTTAAATTTTTGAAAAATTATGATATAGTCTCGGATTCTTATCTAATTATATATTAGAATTTATTTTTATCTAATTATTTATACTTTTAAAGGAATAATAATATTCATCATTTCATCGATATATATATTATAATTTTTTTTATGGTATTCATATAAGATTGTGCTTAAATTCGAAAAAAAATTGGTCGTGGGAGTCTCTCTAGATTTTCCTCTTAACATTGAAATTAAATTAAATTAAATAAATTTTGTAAGATGTATTTTTTTTTTTTAAGGTGTGTATTATTATTACACGATTTAAAATGATCAAGTTTGAGATTAGGCAACAATGAAGGGGCTAATTAAGAAAAATGCATATATATGATGATGCGTTTATTATTATATTATTATATGGTTCTTTTTTGGGGTGACAATGACATATAATATAATTTATTAAGCACATGTGTAAAATATATAGTTGCATGTTTTGATAGACAAGTTTCGATCTTTTAGCAAGGTATGTATATGTGTTCCCATGATCAGTGCTATGGTATGGAATAATTTGTCTTTAAGACTTAAGAGATGGAGAGAGGACATAGTGCTTACTGCTTAGTGTTAGTGTTGATGAATGAACCCTACATTTATGGATGAAGGATGGTCTTCCATTACAATTCACAAGAAAGAGACATCAATTATAATTAAGGATTTATTTGGGGTGTATTTTTTCACTTTTATTGCTTTCTTTTCAGATTTAATATAATGAAGAATAATAAAAAATAATAAAGTAATAAGATCTTTATTATTCTTATATTATATTTTATCTTTTTTTTTTTTTTTTGTAAAACCTTTAAAAAAAAGATATTGAAATAAGAATAGAAATTAAACCCGTTAATAGTTTGCAGTGAACTTATTATTAAATTCTTTATTTCACTATGAATATGTGAATGTTGATTATCGAGGAAAATACAAGGAAAAAATACTGAAACTATCAACGAAATATTCGAACATTGACAAAACTGCCATTGATAGAAGGAAATGATATTTTTACTCATGAAAGCTTGGGATTTGTCCGACAAAACTACTCAAATGTCATTCATGAGCCATTACTGTTTGGGTAGTTTTGGTCAAACGGAACATATTTTTCATGAGTAAAAAATTCATTTTTTTTTCATGCATGGATAGTTTTGTCCGTGTCTGAATTTTTCGTGGATAGTTTTAGTATTTATTTTCTATAAATAATTTGCACAATATTATAGATTAACAATGTAGAAAACTATATTTGAATAGGGTTTTGGATTTGGATTTGGTCCATTTGAGTGAGTAAATAAAATATATACAGCACAGTTGAAGCCATTTAATAAGCAATAATGATCATAGATTATAGATATATATTATCACATTCATGGTATTGTTGATATAGAAGTCATTTCAATAAACAATTATGTTTCATTTTTAGGCCAATAATCCATTTTAATTATGGAAGCTTGAATGGATTATGGTCTCCATTATCTGATCTGATCATCACTTAGTTTGTGAGTAAATAAGATATATATAGTTTTTCAACAAATCACTAACTATAAACAATGAAACTGCTATTATAAGTGCTTAATTCCTATTATAAACAGTTTTTAATAAACTATATTTTAACTTGCAGCAATATACCTACCCCGGGAAATAACTTTGATCTTGCAATAATATAGATTAAGTACTTAATTATTTCATTCTGTGTTCTCTATTATTAATTTATTATTATAAGCTGTCTTGATGGTGAAGGTTGCCAAATATGTACTATAAATTAAAGGCAAAAAAAGAAAATTTTAATTTATGTAAAAGGTATTGAATAGCCAAAAAAAAAAAAAATTATTAAAGCTATATGTACTTAAAATAATCAAAAGCAATCATGTATATGTACCATGCAGGAAAGTTTACAATAATTTACTTAGATATTATGAAGTTGAGGGTCACTCTTGGTTTGGCTTCAAGCTAGCTAGGGATTTAATTTGAAAAATCTGATAACTTTTCAGTCTTTTTTCTTTTTTTTGATTTTGGCTTTTTTAGTTAAACCAAATATTATAACCATTTGAAAAATAAAATAAGATTATATATATATATATATATATATATATAACAAATTATAAATTTTAATTTGTGATAATAATAAAAAAAGGCACACCTTATTGATTTGATTGTACAACCTTTTTCTTTTCTCTTCTTTCTACAAAATTATACATCTCGAGGCCTTTTCATTTTTTGGAACTAGCATGTATATATCCTTTTTATATTAATGATACTATTGCTCTTCCTGGAATGAACCTAATAAATGAGGGTATATGCTAACATTTTTGAAGGAGCAAGAAGATCCTTTGATACTCCTCCTGAATCCTTACGTCTCTAACCTTTTTCTCATCACTGGTAGTACAAGTTGTTTTTTTCCTAGTAAACACCCAATTCGGTTCTAACCATTTTTAATTTGGACGAATTTATTTTTAATGATTCGAAAACTTCAATTCGACTTTCGACTATTTAAAAATTAGGACAAATAAGCCCTTAAAATCGATTTATGAGGTTAGAATTTAAGGTTGATAAACCGGTTCTAAGAGCCTATTTGTCCAAATTTTTAAATGGTTGAAGACCGAATTTGAATTTTTCGATCATTAGGAATGGACTTGTCCAAATTTAAAATGATTAGGAGCCGAATTAGGTATTTATTATTTTTCTTTTTACCTTTTTTTTTCAGTATAGATTGAATAGGAGAGCTGAGAAGAGAGGTTTGTAGTGGTTATCCACTCAAATAACTTAGTGGTGCCAAAAAAATTGATGAGATAGGTGAGAGTCCTATTGATGATAATAATTGTCCTATATATGCATATGCATTACCAAGATACCTTCCCTTCAATTCTTCTAATGCAAATCCTAATGGCACAAAGTTGGTACCAAATCAATTTCCCCATTAATATCAACCTTCTCAAACATGCCATACAATATAGCAAGCACTACATATATACCGTTGAAATCTTTTGACAATAATATGTACTATTTTAACTTTTCAATACAAGTGACAAAAGACATGTGTTATCCAACCACTTGTCTAAAAAAAATTAAGCTAATTAATAGAAAAAGAATATGAATAATTAATTAAATTTCTATCATATATATACATGCATGTGGTTATATATGTATATATATCATCTTTCTATTTTAATTTCATGACCCCATTTGTAAAAGCATGAATAAAGTAATAACAATTTTGATAGAAATGGTTTCATAAGAAGGACCAAGCAAGCTAAGGATAAATATATACACATGATGATATGTGTAAATTGTAATCACATACATAATCTTATAATCTTATAGGAAGCATATTTTAGTGTTTCATAGGTTATGATAACCTAAATGATTTTAATCGTTAGATTTTAATATATGTATATATTTTAAAATAATTTTATAATTAAAATCAACAGCTATAATTGCTAAATTATCGTATATCTTGTAATATTCTGTAGGACCTAAAATACTTCCAATCTTATAATAATAATAATAATAATAATAATAATAATAATAATAATAGTGTACTATGGAAAAATGAGACACAAGATTTCAATTCCATTGCACCAAACAAACAAAAAACTAACTGAATGATTGCTTGTTGTTGTGCACTATGAATGTTAGTGCTTCAAAAAAGGTTCCCCCTTAACTCCTCTACTTTGGTAGCCAAAACCAAAAACATACCCACATTTTGATTGTCCACTTGCACAGTATCTTTGTTGCTGCTTCTGCCATACAAAGGTACAACTTACCACGCGCCAATTACGCCTACTAGTACACGAAACATTTTAAGTGTACCATAAAATCAGATATTTCAGTAGTTTTATCATTAATTTTTTTCATTCACCGAGAAAGAAATCAACGACTAAAATTACTACAACATTTAATTCAGTGATATACCTAAAATATTTTCTATACTACTATCGCGAAAATAATACAAACTATTAGATAGTGCCTAATAATTTTACTTTTTCCATTTGATGGAGGGCATTACCTACCAACCTCTATATATATTGACACAACTTTCTTAGTTTATAGTCCATTCAAAGTTGGCAAAAACAAATTAAAACATGAAGAGTTTTCTAAGCTACATGTCTATTGTGGAGAGAAACAAGCCCTATGTTGCAATGATCTTTGTTCAGTTTATATATGCAGGCATGGCTTTACTATCCAAGGCTGCAATTTCCAAAGGAATGAACCCTTTTGTTTTTGTTGTTTATAGACAAGCCTTTGCATCAGTTTCCTTATCTCCATTTGCTTTCTTTGACAGGTTCTTCATTATTCTCTCAATTAATTAATGAAATTATTGTTAACAACCTTTAATGATTAGTAGAGTAATTAATTAATTAATCCCTTCTGATTTGGTTAATTTTTGTAGCAAGGAGAGTGCTCCCTTGTCATGCAAGTTACTGTGCAAGTTGTTTCTTGTTTCACTTGTTGGGTATGAAATTATGAATAATGTCTCTTTCTTTCCCACCACTCTAACGCTATATTATAATCTATGAAGTACAGAAACATCTATAAATTGATGTGTCGACATGTCGGACACTTTACGACACTTTGAGTTATCTGTCACGAGCCAAATAAGCTTTGATATTTGGTGTGTTGCCATGTCGTTTATCGTGTCCCGTATCCGTGTTCGTACTTCATACACTATAAGATAGTGAGATAACATTTTAAGACACTTTATTTAATGTGCAGGTTGACAACAAGTTCAACACTTTACTATGTTTCAATCAACTACACTTCTGCAACATTTGCTGCAGCCTCCACTAACACTGTCCCAGCTATTACTTTTATCATGGCAGCTTTAATTAGGTAAAACAAATCATTAAGAAGTAATAATCAATTAACTAATTCATTATTAGTGAAAAGGGTATTGAAAATTTCATTATTTTTCTTAGGGTGGAAAGCATTTCCATAAAAGATGTGCATGGAGTTGCTAAGATTTTGGGTTCTGTTCTGAGCCTTTCTGGGGCAATAACATTTGCCTTAGTTAAAGGACCTGCCCTTGATTTCATGAGATGGTATTCACAAAATCAGAACCATTCATCATCATCATCTTCAGTGATTCACTCCAAAGGGGATAATATCAAAGGTGTTCTTATGATGCTCTCAGCAAACACTGCTTGGTCCTTATGGCTTATTTTGCAGGTAATTCATCAATTCTAACTCCCTCATATTGAAATCATAATTCGCTTTCTTCTGATGATGACCATGATTTGAACTCAAAATTTACAGGGATTTGTTGTGAAGGAATATCCAGCAAAATTTCGGCTTACAACTGTACAATGTTTCTTTAGCTTCATTCAATCATCTGTTTTGGCTTTATCAGTAGAGAGAAATCCATCAGCATGGAAGCTTGGATGGGATATTCATCTTCTTTCAGTGGCCTACTGTGTATGTTGTCATATTCTAATTCTAAATTATGTTTATAAGGAAGATTATGTTAATTAATTAACATGCCTATTGCCTAAGGAACAGGTAAAACTAGGTATAGAAAGTAAAGTAGTGTGACATGGAAATGCATGGAAGCTATTATTAAAGTTTTCAACACTTAGATTATATATATATGGAAATGTTGATTCCATAAAATATGGCTTTGTTCTTTAATGGAAATTTGTTTGACTACATATGTGTATATTGGATTTTGATTTTGATATTTATAGACTATGATCATCATGATTGAATCTTGGAATAACATCTATATATCTAGGATCTAGCTATCTTAGTCAATTTCCAAATTGCTACTCTATATCATATCACTATCCAGAGCTAAGTGGACATTTTCTTTTGTTCTTTTTGGTTCAACATGAATTGCTAATGACATTATATTATGAGTTATGCAATAAACTCGGGTTGGCCTAGCTCTCTGCTCATTAGTCCGATTAAATAAATGTTAGGGGTTCGAATTTCGTCTTGTGCTTATAGCAACCCATTGACTAGTGACAAACCTTTAATGAATTCGTTCGATCTACCAAATTGGGAAAAACCGTAAAAAACAAAAAAGTATTTGATGCCCTAGTCACATCATAAATTCGTTGACATATAAGATCTGAGTGGTCCAGCCCCACACTTTTATTAGTATCAATTTCTGTTCAGCACATTATAAACTTACTATCTCTGAAATTTGTTTAGCTCTCTCATCTTAATCTTAATCAAATTAATTAAGTGTTAGTTATTAATATCTTTCATGGTGATTTTGTGGCAGGGTGTAATTGTAACAGGAATTTGTTATTGGCTACAAGTGTGTACAATAGAGACAAAAGGAGCAGTTTTCACAGCAATGTTCACTCCTCTTGCTCTCATAATCACTGCAATGTTATCAGCAATTTTGTGGAAAGAAACACTTTACTGGGGAAGGTAATTCACATTATTATACTCTCGTCTTATTATATAAATTACTGAATAAATATGGAAATATTATTGTTGATTGGTTAATTTAATTATGGATTTTTTTTTTTTGATTGTTGTGGCAGTATTGGTGGCACTATTTTATTGGTTCTTGGATTGTATAGCGTATTGTGGGGGAAGAGCAAGGAGAGTGTAAAAGGGAAGAATCATGAAGATGAAGAAACAAAAGAGGAAAACAGATTGGAGTGCATTATACAGAATTGAATCTGATTGATTAGACAAAAAAAAAAAAAAGGAATTAGGGGCAATGGATAAATTCCCAGTCCGATAATGTTTTGTTGAATGCACTTCCATTTATGCATCTTTAATTAATTTCTAATGTCATGTGTATATATCTTGTCAACTTTTTAAATAATCAGCTTTAGTAGTATTATTAATTATTTTTTCCATCTCCTTTATTTTAGACAATAAATATCAGAAAATATCTTATTTATCTTATACTATGTGTTAGGTTGATGTAATGATATATAATTGTTTTGAAAGTTTTACAAAGTGATTAATTCAGTTGGTAACTTATGGTTCTTTAGTGAAATAGTAAATTATTTACTAAGAAAAAGATTAGGAAGCCAACATATTATAGTCAATAGGAAGTCAACACATACTTACGAATGATAACTCATATAAATTTTGGATAATAATTTAATCTTGGATATATGAGTTACGAATGATAACTCATATAAAGTTTGGATGATAATTTAGTTATTGGCTCCCTAATGTTAGTCCCGTAGCATTATTCATTTACTAAATCAATTTGATTGCTGCATATATAAAGTGAAATTTAAATACCTAACATATATTTATTTGAACAGACTAGTGAATTCACTTCTAATCCAAATTGATTTATTGTTGTTGTTATTATTATTTTTTTGGTATTCTTGTTTTTTTTTTTTTGGTAAACTGGTATTGTTGTTACTATTATTATTATTTTTGGTTGAGTTATGCTAGGCCCAAAAGTATTAATTATATTTTTATTGTTGTTTTGGGCCTTGGGCCTGTTGGGTGAAGCGGCGAAGCCCTTTCTTGTCCAATTTTTTTTATGAAGCCAATTTTTGGTCAGATATGAAGAGTTAAATGGTCACATTTTGCGAAACCCAAGCCATTAATACAAAAAAAATCACACGTTAATTATTAAAAAATACTAGCTAATGTTAAATTAGTAGCCGAATTAGTATAATAACAATTTCATTAGCTAGGTATTTTAAACTAAGTAGAAGTTTGATCTCTCACTCTTGTGAATGGGTCATATTGTATTTTTTGGTTTGTATATATATGTTATGGGTGAGTGTATGTGAACATGCTTTTATAATAATGGCGGTTAAAACTGTCGTAATAACCTAAAATAAATCAGCATAATTATCAATTTTTTTTTGTAATGTAAAAAGTTTTACGATTTTAATACTTCTAGCTATTAGAATCTTAATTATATTATACTTATATCAATAATATATATCATGGTTTATTTATTAAAATCTCTTTATGTTTTAAATTTAAAAATCATGGACGAATAAATCGAATTAAAAAAATATAATATATATTAAATTTAATTGAAGATTAAATAGAAGAATTAGGCTGGTCCATGACGTTTTATGTATTGTTGGATATCTATTAAGTTATTATTAATTATTACATATACATTAAGTGTTAATAGGATCTTCCAAATCTAATAGCTTAGCTACTTCTATATATATGTATAATAAAGATAATAACCAAGATTTAGGTTTCTAAATGCGAATCTAATTATTATATTGTGGAATAGGAACCTCCCTAAAAAAAATAGTGCTTTACAGGTCGGAAAAGGGAACTATATTATATAATAAAATTTAATTTCAATACAATAATAATATAAAGAGATTTTACACATGCATTCAATTAGATAATGTCACATAAACAAATTTTTTTTTCATTCACCTTGTGATTAGTTATCAAATGAACGGATCTAATTGTACAATTGTGTAAAACATTTTACTCGGTATATAATAATTAACTACTAATTAAGAAAGCATATTAAGAGATTGCATTGCTAGATTAATATAGTAATTAGTCAAGGGCTAAAAGCAAGAAGATAAATATATGAGCCAAAGAAAAAGCAACAGAAATCACAAAACCGATAATGAATAATATTGCTTCTTGAAATTTCGTAACAAGTAGAAGCCAATTAAATAATTAACAAACAGATAGGATTCAAATATGTCATTACAACTTACAAGTATTTTCACACATCAGATATTTTGTCACTCACTAAATAAATTTATCCCAGAATTAAATCCTGCCTATAACCACCAATTTGTATAATAATAATTATAAATAATGAATAGAAAAAGAAAAAATACAGGAAACCTTCACTTGAGAATTAATAGGAGTCAATGAGTAATTATGAATGATAATTTTTGTATTATGTGGATAATAATTTTTTTTATTTTAGATGTTCACTTATTCATTGGTTCCCTAATTAGCTTCTTAATATTAATTTCATAGCATTACTTAATTAAAAAACATCCGAAAATGATTTATCAAAATAACATGAATCCAATACTAGACCACAAATTAAAAGTCCTAATATTGTATCATAAAAATTACTTAGTTTGAAAAATATAATAAATTATATTCGTATTCATCATGTATAAAAGAAAAACACTTAGGCAGCAATGGTATCATAGATAACCAATACAATAATCTTTATTACTTGTGATATTTTTTAGGTGAAGTAAATAAGCAATCTAAGTTTAAAAAAAAAATTGCATTAAATTCCCAACCAAAATTAAAGATTGCATTGAAAATTTTGTCGCAAGTAGGTCTAGCAAGTTAATTAGTTAATTGAACCTACTCATATAGCACATGAAGATGAATGGGGTCTTTTAATTTGCTTGACTTATAATTTGTAGATAACAAGGGATAATGTTCAAATTGATTCCGAAAGATACCGCAAATATTTAAATTAGTCCTCGAAAAATTTTATTAGTTATATTAGTCTTTGAAAAATATAATTTTTAATCAAATTGGTCCTTCTACCAATCATATAATGACACATTAAATGTCACGTGTCATAAAGTGATTGAATGACGTATCATCTATTAACCAATTATTTTGTAATAGATATTATTTAATTGGTAGAAGGACCACTTTGACTAAAATTACATCTTTTAGAGACTAATATGACTAATAAAATTTTTCAAAGACCAATTTAAAGAACGCATTATCTTTAAGGAATCAATTTGAACAATTAATCCTAGATAATAACCATTTACATAGTGAGATAGAGATGATACATGTGTCATGTGATACTTAATTACTTTTAAGTTTTAAAAACATTATTACCTAACTGTAACTACTTTAAAGAAACAAATATATATATATATATTGAAGGAAGCAGTTATATATCACAAGCATGGATGATGATGATGATGATGATGATGAATAATAATAAATAAAATTAGGTGATCCAGTTACAATTTTCTGGTCTTATTGTCGTTTAACAATTGAAGATGAGTGCTAATTGCTGATGCAATTCTGCATTCTCAGCTTCCACCATTTCAACAACCAATTAATTCACATTTATTTTTCTTGCAATACATACACCCTTGCTTTTCTTTCATTCTTGATTATTGGTTCCTAAATTAAATTAAATAATATAATTAAGTGGGTGTTTATATTCATATGTTATGATGATGAATAGATTAGTCAAATATATTAAATTATTTTTATATAATTTTTTTTTTAAATAAGTGTGCCTTCAATTTGATTAAATAGAATCAATATATTTACTCAATCAAATAACATTATAATAAAATAAAGAAATAATTGATAAAAAAAATACACAAAAGTATAGAGTATCAAAATTTTCTATTCTGCTTATCAACCAAAAAGGTTATACTTCATTTTCCTTAAATTTTCTTCTAAAAATCTTCCATCACAATATTTTCTGGATGTCCAAAATGGTAATTTCAACTGTGCCAAATATTCATCACGTGATCCCCACGTGGCGTACACTTGCAGAGTAGCACCGCTTCACAACAAAACTCAAAAAGTCAACCGTAAGGGCAAAATCGTAACATCACATAAAAAGTAAGCAGCGTTGAGTCCAAATAGGTGTCAGCTTTAATCACATTTTAAGAACATAACAAGCAATACTTTAATCCCTAAGAAGAAAATAAAATAAAATAAATACATAAAGTTGTTATGAATTATTGAGCCGCCGGTTACTATGCGGCACTATGCTGCATAATAACCCAATAAATCATGGCCGTCCATTCCTAATCAAGTTACTATGTTGCATAGTAA
>JASCZI010121847.1:8350-20178 GCA_036250425.1 Stylosanthes scabra | reverse complement strand
ATCCGCAACACTCTCCGGTTGATGCGAATAGCGGTCATGGATCAACTCATGCTCCGAATATTCATATGGTAATGAGCTGTTAACTATTATGCTACTATGAAAACAACCTCTCTCACATTTAAAGCCTTCTGCACAGGTCATTGAATCGCAATAATTGAGACAGCACTATTTGATTGGTATAATTGGTCCTTGATTGGTATAGGTAGTCCTTTATGAGCTGAACTAAGTTGATATAGAACTGCTGGATTTGGTATAACTGGTCATTGCTGAGAAGGTTTATTTAAAAGCATGGATCATTCAATTAAAACGTGAACATATGTATTTACCTAACAGTCTAAAATTAGAAGTTTAGAGTAATGAACCACTTAAGTTCAAAAGCTAGTTTTCTTGTTTTTTGCTTGTTTTTTGTATCTCACCAGTTGAAGTCAAAACCACCCTATCCAATACAATTTTCAAAGGGGAGAGTGTCCTTGCAACAGCTAGAACATAAAATTGATTATCATGAGTTAGATTAGCAACTGCTGGATTTTAACTATTTTATAATAGTTAAAATAGATTGTAAGCTTGTATAATGGTTGGTGGTCTCTAAAAGTGTGATAGGAAAGTGATACTTGCCGTTGTTTTTGCTTGTAAGCTTGTATAATTGAGACAGCACTATTTGATAGCTATTTTTCTGGAATTCTGTTTGCAGCATACTTGCCGTTCTTTTTGCTGCAATTATGATTGGAATGATAATGAAAATTAGGAAGATTAGGAATGATA
This sequence comes from Stylosanthes scabra, assembly GCA_036250425.1. Taxonomy (NCBI): domain Eukaryota; kingdom Viridiplantae; phylum Streptophyta; class Magnoliopsida; order Fabales; family Fabaceae; genus Stylosanthes; species Stylosanthes scabra. Next base: position 19,416 of record JASCZI010121847.1, on the reverse strand, counting down.
ATGAATTCTCTATTGTTTTTACTTTATTTATGCAGGATAATCTTCTGGATGATAATGAAGATTAGGAAGATTTTAATGACATTTTGTTAGCAAAGATTAAGTTGTGTTGTTGAAGTTGCAACTTGGTTTATATATTGACATTTTGTGATACCATACTTTGGTTTTAATTTTTGTTATGTAATAGATATTGTGATGAATACTTTTGGATCATTATACATATATATATATATATATATATAGTTTTCGTTTAACAATAATTTTAATTATTTTTCTATTATTGTTGTAAAAAATGCTTGCTTATATGAATGATCATGTTATTAAATAAAAAGGTTTATCAGATTACTAAATATAAATAAAAATTTTTTTAAAAAAAATAGGCAGGCTACGCTTACAAAGAGTAGCCTGAGGTATTAAAAAAATAAAAATTTGGCCAATAAGACTACCCTTGAAAAGGGTAGCCATAGGTATTAGCGTCAGCTCCGCTTTCGAAGTGATGCCTTAGGTTGGCAAAGCGTAGCCTATTCTGTGGAAAAATGGATGCATGAGCTGCGGAAAAGCGTAGCCTGTTCTACTCAAGTGCATCGCTTAAAAAGCGTTGCTTATTCTTTTCCTGAAAAGCGCACCCTTAGCTACAGAAAAGCGTCCCCTTTGAGAATAGGCAACGCTGGAATAGGAATCACCCAGAAAAGCGACTCCTTAGCTAAATAAGCGTTGCCTTTGTCTAAGGCATCATTTTTCAGACTTTTGGCATCACTTTTCAAGGGTAGCCTTAGGGGGTAAATTCTTGTAGTGCTATATGTTATTAAGCTCTCTTCTCCAACCTCTAGATGTTCAACTTTAATGGTGTCCATTTCTAGTTAGTGGTCTCCATGAAAATGATGTCTTCACCATCACCGTTATAAGATTCAGAGTAGAAAGAACCCTAGAATTTTGAAATTGTGTTTAAATTGAATGTTATTATTGATTTGTTTATCGGAATGGATCTACTTTAGCGGATGAATAGATGTAAAATATTTTTTTGCATAATTTCATTGATTGCAAATTTTCTAGTTCGCATAAGCGCATTCCTTTTTACTTCACTGGAGATGAAGGAAGTGTTGGCACAAATTGAAAACCAATCTATTATATATCAAGGTTGGAGGTAAAATTGCACAGTTGGACATGTTTTATTATATTTTTTTTTGGACTTAGACATGTTTTATGTATATATACATAATGAAATGGAGGAAGCTTTTATAACAGTGGACTAACACCGTTAAAAATTTTAGAGTAGACGGCAAAGTGGTGGTGCGGAGTTGCCGGTAATCATTAGCTTTAATTGAATCACCATTAAAATTCAAAGCGAAAGTTGGAGGAAAGCTTTTAATATTTTATAGTGTACTAAAATTAAAAAGAATATATATATATATACTCTCATAGTTAAACCTTTGAATTTTTTAATTGTATAGTGCCATTTTTTTAAGTGGCACCACATGGAAAATATTTTTAAATAAATAAAATTAAATCCATATTTACCAAAATCCACAAGCCAATAATTATTTTTCATTTTCCATTCTATTACCAATACCGGCCTAAGGCGGTACTGGGCCGGTACTGGGCCAAAAAAATTTAAAAAAAATTACACCAGTACCGGCCTAAGGCGATAATGAAATGAACCCAGTACCGCCTTAGGCCGGTACTGCGTTCATTCCAATACCACCCCCTAATGGGCCGGTATTGAGTAAAGAGCAATACCGCTCCATGATGGGCCGGTACTGGCCTTTTATTCGCCTATATATATGGCGGGGGTAGTGAGGGTGGATTTTTGTTAATAATCACTCTCTCTCTCTCTATCTCTCTCATTCTAGGAAATAAAAGCGTTAGTTGTTCTGTTATGGCAAGGGGTGATCAGGGTGAGGCAGCGGGGCGCGGACGGCGACCACCTGCCGCCTAGGGACGAGGCCGAGCCGCCGGGCGTGGCCAACGACAGCCTGCATTGCGTAGTCCGGACATCAACAGGCTCAGTCGGGAGGTTCACGTGGTTGGGGCACAGGACTTCCAGGTAAGAATTTCTATCTTTCTGGTTATAAGTAATTTTAACTAATAATTAGAGCATGTTTGATCTTAGTGTGCATTATGAGTTAATTTAATTTTTAGCATGTATGATTATTTAATGTTAGTGCACATTAGGAGTTATGTTTTGTTTAATTTGTTAGTGATGATAATTTAATTAGAGTATGTTAGATTATTAGATTTTTACCTATAAGTTATGATAGCCATTATTTAATTTTTAGCATGTATGCTTATTTAATCTTAGTGCACATTAGGAGTTATGATAGCCATTATTTAATTTTGATAGTGATGATAATTTAATTAGAGTATGTTAGATTATTAAATTTTTGTCTATAAGTTAAGATAGCCATTATTTAATTTTCAACATGTATGATTATTTATTCTTAGTGCCCATTAGGAGTTATGATTTGTTTAATTTTGATAGTGATGATAACTAATAATTAGAGTATGTTAGATTATTAAATTTTTACCTATAAGTTATGATAGCCATTATTTTATTTTCAGCATGTATGATTATTTAATCTTAGTGCACATTAGGAGTTATGATTTGTGTAATTTTGATAGTGATGAATATTTAATTAGGAAATGTTAGATTATTTAATTGATCTTTAAATACCGTGTAATTTGTTAGGATTTTTAAATTTTATTTGCGTCCATATTGTAGGTTCCGCGCTTGCTAGAGTTGCTGCACGGTAGCGTTGTTGTGCCCCCCGCAGGCGATCTTACCGTACGTAGAGGCGGCCGGTTTCGAGGGTCCGCTGCGGATGAGAGACTTTGATATTGATTGTCTATTGCTCTCTTCCTTTGTGGAGCGGTGGCGGCCCGAGACACACTCCTTCCATCTTCCGTGGGGGGAGGCGACCATCACGTTACATGATGTAGCCTACCACCTTGGTCTCCGCACCGATGGTGACCTTGTTGGAGGGTGTGTGAGAGACTTTCATCAGTGGTACAGGCGACCGACGTGGGGGATGGTCGAGGATTTGTTGGGAGTGAGGCCTCCATTGAGAGGAGGTGGGAAGAACGAGTATGCCTCCATAAAGACCATGTGGCTCAGAGATCGTGTGCGGCATACTCCAGCTGGTGGTTCCCCGGATGTACTCCGACAATATGCCAGATGTTACATCTTGCTGATGATTGGGTGCTAGCTCTTTCCAAACAAGTCGGACAACATGGTGCCCGTGCGATGGGTGCCTCTCCTTGAGGATCCCGATGCGTGCAAGAAGCTCTCCTGGGGTTCGGCAGTTCTTTGTTACACTTATCACTGCCTATGCCGCGCCAGCGATCGAGCCACGACTGACATTGCTTGATGCGCACCACTGATGATGTCCTGGATTTATCAGAGGTTTCCATAGTGGTGCCCGGCGCAGAAGAACGTAGTCACGTTCCCGCTTGCTGCGAGGTACGATTTATCACATGTTCACGTAAATTGTTAATTTTAAATTTGCATGTAGTAATTCATGTAACTTTACGTAAATTTGCATTGTGAAATGTCAGGTTGAATGGGTTGCGGCAAGAGAACCGGGACAGGCATGAGACACGGATGCTCACCGCCAGATTAGATCTGGATAGGGTGGGATTGGCTCAGGTAGGGTGAAGTTATTTTTCATGTTATTTAAATTGTTTAAGTCATATTTTGCCATGATAAACATATTTTGTTATTTGAATTTCAATGTACTTGCAGTTCGCATGCACCCCGTACGATGATCCCGCTTGGGACGCGCTGCGGCCTGCATGGATGCTTAGCGTCGAGGAGCAGCGGACTTGGCGAGCAGTTGTCCCTATCGTGTGCTTCATGTATGTTCGGATGCACCACGTCGATAGGGTCAAGAGATAGCTAGGAGGGGAGCAGCAGATCCCAGAGGATCCAGTCAATTTGGATGGATTTCTCTCTGCCAGTGCGAGGGGGGAGGATCAGTGGTGGCCGACGAAGAATATGGAGTAGTACGATGACTGGAGGGGTAGATTCCAGGATGATCGGCGGGTGACCATTACCCCCACTGCATATCCCACCATGGCGACACGGGAGTACTTTACATGGTGGCTTGATGCTTGTAGGCATCGTCATCTCTCCCCTGCTGATGCCCTAGACGATCCACGCCTTGATGACCAGCCTGATGATATCCCGCAGACGACCTCTCAGCCGAGGGATGCCTTGCGATTGCCGGTCACATGTAGGCGCGGTAGGGACACGAGGCTGGACATACAGAGACATGTGCATGGGGGGCGAGGCAGAGGTCCGAATGGCGAGCCTCAGAGGTCGGTGGGTGCGATGGACTCGGAGCAGGAGGAGGAGTAAGCACGGCAGGAAGACCTCCCCGGGCCTTCTGGTCATGGCGGTCAGGCTGAGCCGGAGCAACCTAAGCCGGAGCAGCTCGAGCCGGAGCCCATTGGTGCATAGGATGATCTGGCCCAGCCTGAGTAGTTGGATGATGATTTCTTCACCGGGACCGAGGATGATTTTGCAGCTAGATTTGGGGATCCAGAGTATGCACCATCTGGGCAGGTTGACCCCGATGTTGGTTTCCTCGCCACTGTGTCGGGGTCCCAGATCGAGGGCATTGCCTCAAGATATCAGGGGATCAGGGACGCACGCATCACGCAGCATGTTGCCCCCATTTACCCCCCTCTGCAGTCGACAGCCCCAGACATGAGTTGGATTCCCCCGTGGACTCCCCCATCCACTAGGCTCATCAGGGGTTTCTGGAGTCTCCCCGGACATCAGTTCGGCACGCCGCCCTCATGGGAGTATCAGCCGATGCAGTCGGGTTCTGGTAGTTCCTCGACGCATCCAGTGCATGACATGCATCCTCCCCCGGCACCTACCCACTATCAGGTTATTCGACCTCGCCCACGTAGCCAGAGACAGCCTCCTCTGTGCGGTACATCTTCACATCTGCAGCATCCTCCACCTCAGTAGGTCTAGTCTGTTATTAGGTCTAGTCTTTTATTATTCCGTTTGTTGTACTTATGAAAACATAGATCTAGTCTGTTATTAGGTCTTCGTTATTTTGTTGTACTTATGGATGAACCTGAATTATTGTATGAACCTGTATTAAGGTATCCCGGTGTTATTACGGCTTTGTTATTTTTTTGTATTTACTTGTTGTTGCATGTTATGGTTATTTCTCTGTTACTAAGATGAGTTAATAAATGACACAGTTGTGAAAAACTACAACGCCGATGATATGATTCATACACAAATTCACACAAAAGGAACATAAACCGATAAAATGCATAAACGTAAACACATATGAGATAAGAAACCAAACACAATAACACGCTAATAGGCCAACTACAATCAAGGGTCACTAGCGGCAGGAGCTTTGGGGCATCTCTTCTTCATGTGCCCCTCCTGCAGGCACAAACCGCACCTCTTCGGTTCTGCGCGCTCAACAATATCCATCTCATTGCGGATCCGGGTAGACACTGGCCTTCCCCGCTTCTTCCAACGCATTGAAGGGTTAGGACTCACAATTGCGCCGTGCCATTGAGGCCGATATTGCTCGTCTGGGATCGGGGGAAATTCAACCTGATACACACTGAACACAAACTGAATCTTGTACATCGGGTCCACGTATCGCCCCCACTCGAGTCCAGCTGCAGCACAGGACGCCAAATCATGCCTACACATGTAGTGAAGCGTCTGGAATACTCCACAGTCGCAGTTGCGCTGATTGAGATGCACACGGAATGATCGTATACCGTACCCCCCATCTCCTCGAGTTCATCAACACTGAAGACCTCGGCCTGTCGGTAATAGTGCGTCACTCTCATATTCGGCAGAGACTCTCTTAACTTCTCGATGGCGCGAATTAGATGCTGTGAGAACTCCTGCCCAGCAGTGATCTGTGCCATAGCTTCCCGTCCTTTTCTAATGAACAACTGCTGTAACCTCTCATACGTTGCCCTCATGATGGCAGCCACGGGCAATCGGCTCGTACCCTTAAGGACACCGTTGACACACTCGGAAATGTTGGATGTCATGTGTCCCCAGCGACGACCCTCGTCAACATACTTCATCCAAAGATCCTTTCTGATCCGGCTAGCCCATGCGTACATCTCTAGAGACAGCTGTGCAAGAGCTTTCATCCAATGATCTGCCCTACTCAGCGACGGACTGTATGCTGCATTCTTCAAATACTTCTTTCCCTCAGTGTTGCCAAACCGATTCATGAAATTTGCCGCCATGTGTCTCACGCAAAATCCATGCTGTGCTACAGGACGAGCCCATCCGTTGTTCGGGTCATTCAGGGCTACTCGAATTGCATTGGACCTGTCGGAGATGATCATCACACCATCCTATGGAATGACGTGCAGCTTCATATTCTTCAAGAAGAAAGACCATGACTCTGTCGACTCCGACTCAACTATGGCAAATGCGAGTGGCAGAATATTGTCGTTGCCATCTTGTGCCACAGCGATCAAGAGCACTTCGCCATATTTTCCATATAAGTGTGTCCCGTCAATCGATACGAATGACTTGCAATGCTTGAATGCCTCGATGCACGGTGGAAAAGCCCAAAACACCTTGTCAAACTGACTGTAGTCATGATCTAACATGTTCCCTTCATAGTAAGGAACAACCGCAAAATCAGTTGCAGTACCGGGCTGAAAATCCTGGAACGCTTGAAGCAGAAATGGAACTCTGTTGTGCGACTCTTCAAAACCTCCATACAACTGTAACATCACCTTCTTCTTCGCCATCCACACTTTCCTGTATAATGGTTTGAAATGATAACTCTGTTGAACGGTGCTCTGCAACAACGAGACCAACACCGAAGGATTAGTCTTCACCAGGGGCATCACGACATTCGTCATCAATGTGCTGTCTTGCTGAGAGTGATCTTCCGCCATGACGGGTGCCAGACAGGTGTGCGGCGAACCTATCTTTCGCACCTCCCTACAAAAAAACCAAACAATGTATGCATGAAGAATGTCAACACAGGGGTAGAATAGGAATAGATTACATGCAATAAATTTAACTGCACAACACATAAAACCGTAGCATACTAATATCCCAAATTCTGTCGTAGAGCCACTCAAATCATCCATGGACACCCAGCTGCGTGATGCTTGCATCAACAGTGATACTTCAATCGATCCGACTCGATGACCTTGTACTCGGCATTTCTTTGAATGCTATAATTCTTCACCACCATGAGTACAGCCTCACGATTTCGCATCCTATGACCCACCATAAACTCAATTCCCCCATCCGTGTGGTACTCAACATTAACGGCCTCCATCGTTGGATCCTCTACATGCCTAGCATCAATGCTTAGCTGCTGAAAAAAACATGGTACCTGCGCGAGGTCAGGGATAGGCAGCGGTGCGGAGAGGACTAGTTGAGGACATCCAGTTGGGGTGTTCGGCACCTCCTCGTCTTCCTCTGTGCTATGACACGAGGACTCCTCCTCATAGTCCGAATCCTCCCCGGAGTTGTAATCCCGCATGGCTACGTCTTCCAATGCGAGAACATGGCTTGGGGCGGGGTCGGTCGATGGGCCAGGCGGACGGAACCTGCTAGAGCTTCCAACGTGATGCACGAGGCAAAGAACTCCATAACCTTGCCGTCCATGACCTTCTTATGCACCTCAAACGTCATCCATACATGGCTGTTCTCGCTAATCCAAGAAGGTCGGCACTCTAATCGATTATCCGCGGTAATCGCCTAGAAACGATATGCCAGATGACCAATTTCCCGACTGTCTGCCGGCCCAAGATGAGCCAGAATAAGCTGTTTCAACTCCACCAATGTATCTATGCGAGTGCGCAAACATCATCGGAGCGCTTGACTCAAAAGACGCCCCATTCTCTCGTCGAACTATGACACCATTGGGGTGTACTACGAAATAAAATAACTCTTGTGCCATTTTTTTGTTTGGTGCGAGTGTTTGGGATTTTTTTTTGACAAATTGCACACCATGTTGCTCTTTATATAGGCAACACATTTTTGATTTGTACGAACCAGTACCGGCCCCACATGGGGCGGTATTGGAATGAACGCAGTACCGGCCTAAGGTGGTACTGGGTTCATTTCAGTACCGCCTTAGGCCGGTACTGATGTAATTTTTTTAAAAATTTTTTGGCCCAGTACCGGCCTATGGCGGTACTGAAATGAACCCAGTACGCCTTAGGCCGGTACTGGTAATAGAATGGAAAATGGAAAATAATTGTAGGCTTGTGGATTTAATTTTATTTATTTAAAATTTTTTTCCGACACCACATAATTCATGTCTCTTCATTAGTTTCTTTTCTCTTGAAATTTTCCTGGTGGAGTTATTGTTATATTGTTGACTCAATTCAAATTTTCAAATTAATATTTGGATGAAAAATAAAATAAATTACTACACTATACTATATACATGTGTACTCATTTTTAGCTTTTTCTTAACTTTGAGTATCTTGCTCATGCTTTTATTATTGAATATTGTGATTGCTTGTGTATCTATAAAAGTTTTACGAAAAGTTCAGATTACTGTAACTGAATTTGACGTATGCATTCTTTTCTTGCAAGCATTACAGTTTAACGACAATATAATGGAGTGTGGAGCTTTAATTTACATTATTTTATTATGATCTCTTTTTCTTATTTTCCTCCTAAATTACTAGTAAAATCATTTATGTTTTAAAATTATTTTTTTATTCCTTTTGTAAAGAGTTGGTGCCTAACTATTTTTTTTGTGTGTCTTGCCTAACTATTTGTTTGGTTATTACGAAATTGTCATGGATTAAATTTACTCAAAAAGTTAAATGAATATGAAGAAAAATATAAATGATATATCTCTAACACTATTTAAAAAAATATATTTTTTTTAATTACTCTGCAGGTCTCTATAGTTTCACCAAATTTTCAATTAGGTCTCTACATTTTTTCCCCGTTCAATCAGGTCCTATATGAGTTTCAAATTTTCAATTGGGTCTTGACGGTAATCCCGAGACCTGTCCGGAAAAAACGGAGTTTCGTTGCAAATAGCTCCGGACCAGTACTGTGAGAACCATGCCAAATTTAGTTGAAAATGTGTCACAGAGTGCAACCAGTTAAAATACCGAGTACTAGACTCGGGTCGTTTTGCCTAGGAAATGAAAACGACGTTTTTGCATTTGGTTGAGAAAAGAGTTTCGGGTTGCAATTGTTGGTTTGAAAAGAGAGCAAAGAGACAGAATAAACTTGCATAATGTTAAAAAGTGCTCGGCCATGGGTTGAAATATCATGCGTCCCTATAGCCACCACCGATCCCAGTTTAGATGGACTGTCACTTAAAGGAAACTAGCCACTACTGTCGAATGGTTGAGTGGTAGAATCTGCCCCTATCCGAAAGTCCTAGGCATACAAAATAACGTAAGATCTTGGTATTCGGCGAACTCGAATAACCCATCAAGTTCGCATCGTTAAGGTCCTCCTGTTAATAGTAGGGGCGCAGCGTTAACGGCCTTGAGACTAACCCCGTTCCTCCCATCTGTTGCCTTTAGGGATCAGTAGCTAAGGTCATCCGCACATTTCAACCCATAGCCAAGACACAAGGTCACTACTTACTACTGACAGTTATCATAATGGCAGAACAAAAACAGGCAGCATAACAGTAAGGAGACATAATGAGAATTTGAATGGATAGAGTAACGGCAGTAATATTAACAAAATCAGAAGTCAAACGGACAGAGTAACGGTACATAAAATAAACAGAAAAAAGCAATAAAATGTTTGGCTAGTATGGCTAAACTAAAAGAACCCTAACTAAACTAAAAAGAGAAATGGTGTATGAGGGCTTTCCAAAAATGGTGTAGTCTTCCTATATTTATAGGCTTCAAATTCTGCATCTGGTGCGTACGCATCGGGTGTTTTGGTGCGTACGCATAGGGTGTTTTGGTGCGTACGCATAGGGTCTGGTTCCAGCTTGGACGTGCCGCCCAAGTCTTCGCAATGCCTACGCACATCAACCTTGGTGCGTACGCATAGGCATCTGAATTTGGCCTCCAAGCTTTTCTTCGTGATTTCCTCATTCCTCGCACCCTCTTTAGCCATTTCCACTCCGATTTTAGCCTGTTAAACCATGAAATACTTGAACAAACAATTTAAGGCATCGAGCGGAATGGGAAACAATTCAATACATAGCAGTGATTGGCCAAAATAGCAGGCGTTTTCATTTTAGGTCAAAAGGACGATTATTCACGATCTTGCTTGTTTTTCAGGTATTTAAGTGGTGAGAGGCTGATATTTCGACAATTTAGAGTATGAAATTACCCATAAAAATGGGGTTTATCAACCTCCCCACACTTAAACATTGTCATGTCCTCATCCCAAGTAAATCGGATCATAGGGAGACTATACCAGTGATGCATGAGCATCTTTATAGATTTATCTTTCTAATTGAAGTGGTATTCTTCCTATAATTAACATAAAATCATCTAAAAATAGTAAATATATTTATAAAAGTTAACAAATGTCTAACTATGATAAATTAGTGGTACTTTGAGTATTTTATTGATTATTTACAGGAAAAAAAGAAGAAAGGAAGCTTGCGGAGCAAGGAACGGAGTTTTGAAGCATTTCTGCCCAAAGTTCCATGCATAGGAGTGGAAGCTGGCGCCTAGGCGTGCTTCAGCCTGACCCAACCACGCCTAGACAGCCCCTGCGTGGCCAGCAACTCTGCCTATCCGAGCTTAGGCATGGAAACCCACACATATGCGTGGATCATCACTCCTCAGCACCTGAAGCAAGCATAGCCCACGCCTAGACGTGATCTAGGAAGCCTAAGCGTGGCCCAAACCTCCTCAACTACATCCAGAATCCACGCCTAAGCGTGGAAGCCCACGCTTAGGCATGGAAGCAACAGAATCAGCCCAACACCAATCCAAGTCCACGCTTAGGCGTGGAATCCTACGCCTAGGCGTGGAAAGCCAGCTGTCTTGGGCAGATTTGTCATTTCATTTAGGATGCATTTGTATTTCATTTTCCCTTTTATGTATGCCTATATATAGATAGAAAACTTCTCTAGAAAAGGTTGTTGATC
>JASCZI010121846.1:0-14661 GCA_036250425.1 Stylosanthes scabra | reverse complement strand
TAAAAAAAAAAAAAAAAAAAAAAAAAAACACGAGACATGTAAAAGGACACACCAGCGTTCACTTCAAATTTACTTGTTAAAACAAAAATAAAAAATAAAAAAAAAATCAAATTTAGTACTTTTTTGTTTCACTCCATTATGCCTTCCAAACAAAGCTTGGGGGGTTTTCCAGGATTTTTTAGACATGCATGTAGAGACATTACATCATAATTTGTGTTCAAATGTTATGGTTTAACACCCTTCCTTGAATTAAATATATACCCAAGGATCTAAGCTTATTCCATAGAAGTTTAATTTATATGCAAGTATAATTTTTTATTGCCTCTACTTATTAGTTTTTAATTTGTAGGAACAGTAATTTTGTAAGTCCCACATCAGTTAAAAAGGAAAACGAAACACTCCTTATAAGGATGTAAATATCTCTCCTTAATAAAACACGTTTTGACAAGTGAACTTGAGGAGATTTGATTATGGAAAGAGTTTAATTCTTGATGATGAAAAAAAATATATATGTTATATCATTTGTAAAAATGGAAAGAAGTTAGCTGGCCTATGAGGGGCTATGACCTGGCCTAAAAATTTGTATTATTTATTTATAGTTATAAATTTTTAATAATTTTATTAAATTATTAATTTACATTTTAATAAAGTTTTAAATAATTTAGGCTTTTCAAATAAACTAGTCCAGGAGTAAGTTAAACATTGACTGAAAATTTTATAATCCAATTTTATCCTATTTAGATTTTGGTATGTTTATATTCTGGTTTGGTATAATTGACTTATTTCTATATCTAATTATTTTTATTTTTGTGAATTTACAATTTAACATGTTGGACTTATTTTACTTGTTAAATCATTTAAAAAAAATGTATGGCATATCATATTTTTTCGTTCATAAAAAATAAATAGAAGAAATTAAATTCTTCTATCTAAAAATTAAATTACATTCACCCTCTCAGATTTCTGGAATTTAGCGTGGCATTGTTAAAGCTCTTATGCAGTTACAGCATGATTTTGTTTGGTTTATGGATAATCAAGATCAGTATTTTTGGTTTTCTGATTGACTTCCTTGTGGAAATTTAGCTGAGCAGCTCCCTTTTATTCATATTTCGGATTCTCATTTATGCTTGTCTGATCTTTGGAAGAATGGAGCCTAGCACTTTGACGGTTTGTTTACGGACCTTCCTGATCATTTGAGGCACCTTGTTATGTTCATTAATTTAGACAATCAGGCTAATCGGGACAAGGGGTGGGCCTGAAAGTCCAATTCTTCTCACACTTACTCAACTAGAGAAGGGTATGATTGGCTTGTCAGACACAAGTATGGATGGAATTTTGATGGTAATTGGCTCTGGATTTGGAAGCTGAAAGTCCCAGAAAAAATTAAGATGTTGTTATGATTATTTTTTTATGATGTTCTGCCAACTGCTTCTTTTCGATTTCAGCGTGGTATGACTGCCTCGGATGTGTGTACGCGTTGTTCTAACTCTACTGAAACCATGACTCATTGCTTCTTCTTTTGTCCGAAGTCTCATTCGATTTGGTTACGGTTTGGTTATGATTTGGTTTTCACCCTCCCGTTGCCAGTTCTCTTGCTTTATTAGATTGGGTCAAATCTCTTTGTTGTAAGGACACTTTCCTTTTTTGTGCTGTTTTATGATGGATATGGAGAGGTAGAAATAACGATGTTTTCTGTCCTAGGGACCCTTGGAGTTTAGATAAAATTGTTGGTTTGTTCCAGCATAGTGCTAATGAGTTTGCATTCTTATCTTCATTTTGTCATTCCTCGTTTTCTCCACACTTTAGTTTGGTTTAGGCTCCTCCCCCTCTTAATTTTGTGAAAGTGAATTGTGATGGTAGCTTCTTGACTCAGCCAATTAGCTGATTTTGGTTGCATTATTAGGGATCCAAATAGAAACTGTTTGCGGGGTTGCTCTTGCTGTATTCAGGCCACTTCAAGTCTTATGTGTGAGCTTTTGGCAATTTGGAATGGTTTATTCCTTGCCTGGGAATCTGACTTTAGAAATATTTTATGTAAGATTGATTGCTTGAGGCTTACAACTTACTCAATCATGACTCTCCTCATTTGTATGATTACCGAGATTTGGTCTTCAAGATTAAGAACATTATTCAGCGTCAGTGATCTGTGCGTCTCTCACATATCCAGCGCTCCGCCAATTCTGTGACTGATTTTTTAGTCCGGTGTGCTTCGACCTCTCAGCATGAGTACACGGTGTGGAGTATTACTTCAGATGATCTTTTGTTTTTTCTTCAACACGAGCTTGTAATTTAGTTTGCTCGTTTCTGTTTTGTTTTTTATTAAAAAAAAAAAAAAACCGACACCAAAAAATAAAAACTTCAATCTAACTAAAAAATCTACTCCTAAAACTAAAGCATGCATGTAACTTGGGTACAAATGATTTGGTCCTCCATCATGATGATATTTCTGGATCCGTTTTTATTTATATTATAGTAGCATCAATAAAACACTTATTTGTTAAGAAAATCCCAAAAATGGAACTTGGGGACCAAAAAGCAATATTTTATAAGACACAAGAAAAAAAAATGGCAATATTTTATTGTTACAATTGAACAACTCACCCGGGTTGAGTTGCCAACTTTTATTTATTTATTTATTTATTTATTTATTTATTTATTTATTATTATTATTATTATTATTATTATTATTATTATTATTTCCGGCAAGAGTAATCATGTTTACTTAATATTCACATCTATCATTACTTATTATTACTACCAAACAAAACATAAAGACAATACTTTTTATGTATGTGTCTATTTATTTTTGTCGCTCTAATTTTTGCTAACAAACGATGGCTCACATCGAAAGGAGTGAATATTATTAAGGAAGAAATTAAAATAGAGATCTATAAAGGTAAATATTTGTAGAGATATTTGAAAATAAAGACAAAAATGGAGGTAAAAATCTTTTTATGAGAATAAAAACGGATATTAAAAAATCTCTTGTTAGAATACCAATTTCTGGAAGAAGAAAAAAATTCCTTTATTTACAATCTAGTTTTAAAATTTCTAAAAAAATGCACATCAATTGTAGTTATAAAAAACCTATATATAAGAAAACTGGCTCTTTCACATTACTTTTTTCAGTTTTTCTTGAATACACTTAGTATTTATTTATTTTTGGTTTAAAAACCACTTATATTCTCCTTTTCTAAAAAAAAAAAATTATACTTGACTTTCCCAAATAAATTTTAATGCATTTGAATATCTAAATGGGTGGGTTTGGTTTGGTAAATGTTTAACTTTTTAAATTAACTTTTAAAAATTTCATTTTAGGTACTTTAAAAATACTCTAACTTTAGGATATACAAGTACGTGATATTTTTTATTTATCAAATAAAAAAATTGTATTCTTGAGAAACATAAATACCTTTTCAAAAAATTTAGAAATATTTTATTATCGTTTAAAATTCACGTGTCTCTAATTAATTTTACTTTTTATTTACTCAAAAGAATAAGTTTCTTTTAAAAATATTATTTTAATATTGAAGATTTATTTATAAAGAGAGTAAACATTGAATTATTCGAATTAATCAAGTTAATATATATAAATTAAAAATATAAATAATAAAGAATATATAAAAAATCATAATTGGTTATGTATTGGCATATCTCTTTTGAAAAGTTATTCGGTAGAGATATAAATTAATACATATATAAAAAATTTTACCACAATACAAATTTTACTTTAGAAATTTTATTTGCATATCAAAATCAATCATCATGTATTAGTGTATAAATACATATATAATTTAACTTAATTTAAGTATGTATTTTATATTTCAGCACATATTATACATTGGTGATTGATTTTTATATGCAACTAGCATGACCCATTTTATTATTTATATTCCACAAAAAATTAAAGTAATATATAAATATAGATTCTCATATACTTCTAATAAAACTTATATTTTTATATTTTTTTTACTTACATTTTTATTATTTACAATTATATTTATATTGAATATAAGCTTTTCATTATATTACCATCTATTATGAAAAAAAAAAAAAAAACAAAAGAAGACATAGCAAACGTTGTAGGACCCGGTGATAGCTAGCCTCTTGCATAAAAAGACATCCATGTCCTTCTCACTTCAGCAAAATCCCAATCTTTTGCCAGGTTTCCATAAATGCCCCTTCCCAGAAAACACTAGAGTAGACCATGACTCAAAACAAAGCCATACCATATAAATTAATTAAATAATAATATAATTCGTCTAATAATACAATTATTATGCATACTTAAAGTATTGTATTAAACATTTATTATATTATTAAATAATAAAACTTATGTCTAATTAATATATATATATATATATATATATATATATATATATATATCAAATAAATAACATGCTGGTCTTAAATTAAGAAAATTATTCGATACAGATATAAATTGATATAGATATAAAAAATTTTGTTACAATAAAATTATATTCCATAAAAATTAAATTAAATACAAATGTAATCTCACACGTATTTTTAATAAAATTTGCGTATTTACCGTTTGCATATTATGGGAATAATAAGCTCCCATAAACAATTAATTTTTTTAAGTTTTTAAAAAGGGAAAAGTAGTGTGGTGGGCTGCATCTGCATGAAGAAAGATGCATGGGCACGTGAGACACTCGTCGCTTCTAAAAATTCTATCTCATCTCTTCTATGTCTTATTCTATTTTTTTGTTTTAATAAGTTCAAACATATCTCACTCCAATTATATTTTTTATTTTATTCTTTTCATTCTTTATAATTTACATGATTTTGAGAACCAGATTGAACGAATTAGTATAACCTAATCAATATCAAAATTAGTTTAATTTAAAGTAAAAATTGGTTGTTAATAAACCGGTTAAAAAATATAAAGAAATCAATAAAAATAATAAATATGTAAAACTTTAATTTTATAATTAATTCAATTTTCAAAACTTTGTACTTATGTTTTTTTCTTTCTAATTTTTAATTCCGGCCAGAATGTCCGTTTTAGCAGCCGTTTATTGCGAACCGTCGTTATATTCATTCATTTTGCGGCGATTTTTCCTCAATTGCCGCTAAACAAATCCAAATTAATAGTGTGCTGCAGAACCAATAATATATTGCCGTGAAAAACTATCACTATCTACCGAATTTATTATAATGAACTCATTTAATTTTTTTTCTCTCTTCACTGTTAGATAAGATAGCAAAATAAGAAATTTAATAACCAATATAATTTTCTCATCCATTTAATAAAATTGGTTTGATTCTCAAAATAAAAAATATAAACACAAGCAATTAAAATTATAAACATATTTTAAAAAGGAAACAAAACTTTTTAATTTTATTCTGATGAGGTCAAATTTATTTATTATTTTTTCCTATCTTAAAACTTTTTAAAAAATAGATATCGTGACAAGAACTTTTTTTCTTATCTTATATAAATATTAGCATGTTCATATATTCTTTATCTTAAAATCTTCACTAAACACAAACAAAGAAAATATTGAAAAATACATATGAGTATATGACACAGCTCTCCATTCATAAAGTCATACATAAATTAGCATATAATAATAATAATAATAATAATAATAATAATAATAATAATAAAATAGAGGTTTATACTTTACATGATGATGAAAATGTGAGTAGATCAGATTGATCCATCTTTATCCCATCTCTTATTGGGCATTGGCATAACTTGAGGGCAAAGCTAAAACACTTGCTTCTCTAGCTAGTGCTTCTAACCTAATAATTATTTATTATAATGCAACACAATGTTTTGCCTTTTATTTATTTATCTTTAATTTGTTCTCCTTTCGAGGAGGAGTAAAAAAAAACTATGTTATTTATTACAATATAAAACATTTACAATCTTAATTATCATTATTATTATTTAATTTCCTGATATTTAAGTAAAGATATTCTAAAGTAGATAAATACTTAAATTAAGCAAGACAGGGATATAGTATAAAAAAAAGTTGAATGGTAGCTTTTGAGTTTCCAGATGTGTGAAAAACCATCAGCATCCACTACTTGTTAAATAATAGCCAATGCATTAACATTGTCGCCCAAAAGTGCTCACATATATAATTAAAGGCCTATATATATGTCATACTCTTTACACTAGTTAACAACACTCTTATTATTACTATTTGCCATTGATATATTTTATATATTAATAAGGACGCTGAGTAAAAAATATAAAAAATGCAACTTTGTAAAAAATAAAAGAAAAAAAAAAAGGTTAAAGATATAATAGTTGATGTTATATTTTTCTATCGGATAAGCTTTTGAGAAAAATAGTTTCGGAACATAATATCAGAGCAATATGACCGAAAGATTTTGAATTCAATTTTATATCCCAAAAAAAAGGAATTTAAATATAAGGTAAAATAAAATAGAGAAAAGAAAAACCTATACAAATATTCAAATGGTTTCTTGACAAAAACAAAAGTAATTTCTAAAATATTTTATATTTTTATATTATTTTTTACTCGTGTACTTTTTTGTTTTGAAAGTGTTTAGCTAAACCTGAAAAAAAAAAGATAAATTTTTATTAGAAAAATATATTTTAAATTTTCAAGGACATTAAGTACATTAATTTTTATTTTTTTACTAAAAACATTCTTTAGTTTTGTGTATGACCAAGAATAATTCAATAATAGTGACAGTTATAACAATCAAAACATTCAGCAACAAAATTATTATGAAGAAGCTAAGACAGAGTAGGGAAGCCATCCAAAACTAGGGGAAGGTTTAGACAGATAGATGCCAAAATAATGGGGTGTTTAATTTGTTCATTATTCGTTGTTCAACGGTCAAAACCCAAAAGCAAATTAATATTTGAAAAAGAAAATGTTGGGCTCAGTAAATATCCTATGTTAGGCTTCTAAGTGTTGCAATTAGCTAGGGTTGCAAGGCTCTATAACTCCATGCTAATTTTTGTTAGGTTTACGGTTTAGAAGCTAAGATGCATGGTTGAATATATATGGGTGATCTATATATATGGATCTAAGTTTTAAATGTTATTATTGGTGTAAAATATTTTAGACCAAGCTATAGAACTAAGTAGATATATAATTCAATATAAAATTACAATATTTTCCAATTTTTGTATGTCTCATGTTATTTTATTTTTAGAAGAATGAAAAAGGTACATATAATTTTTCATACGGAGGATAAAAATATATATTATCTATTTAATGAGTCGAATGTACACATGAATAATACTCATATTTATCCTTTTAAGAAGAAAAATAGATATTATTTACAATGAATTTAGCTGATAGATGAATAGATATGTCTAGGGAAAACATTATTCGTGTATACATTTTACTTATTAAATAAATTGTGTGCATTTTTGTTTTTCTTATAAAAAATCATGTATACTTCTGTCCATTTTTCTTTTATTTTTCGACAAATAACAATGATTAAATTCTAAATTTTTAGATTATACAAGTTTTAATATTATATTATGAAATATTTTAGTTAATAAAAAGAGGTATATAAAATATTATACTAGCAATGAGTATAAAATATTTCTTATATATATTCCAAAAATTCATTGTAAGAAAGGAATATTAATGTGATAGAAAATCAAAAGCACATGACCACTCTATGAATAATAATTAGCAACTGAAAGATTATTAGAAGGGAAAAAAAAGAAGAAGCACATGACCTACTAGGCTATCATATTATTTTTAATTTTATATATAAATGCTAGGCACATGATCCCTCTATATGGAAAATGGAAAATATCGTGATTTTGTCATCTTGTATAATTATTATCCGTTGAACTGGGAAATTTTGATTCTAAATGTTTTCTAGTCAAAAATTAAGGAATCTAATGTCTCTCTGCCATAGCATGTTATTTGGAAAAGGCATGAAGAATGAAAAGATATACAATCTATTTTGATATAAGGGTAATTAATATTTTGGATCTTTTTCTTGTTGAAACTATTAAGTCTTACAGCAAACACAACAGTAGTAAAGAAAATTAGGTTTGAATTAAAAAGATTTTTATATTACTAGATGTATAATTATGATTTTCCTATATCTTGATGAGAAGAGGATTAAATCAAAATTGCTAGAATTTTAGTAATGTTATCCTTTGGGCAAAATGTAGTAAACAAAATTATAGAGGAAAATTATTTTATTTTATCTCATATCATGCATAATTAGTGATTAGTGAAGGGAGGAAGATTAACATATATAGGTAATTACATATCCTAAGTTAGTTTTTAAGTGCGACGATAACATTCAGTTTCCACCACAATCATAGTAAAATTTTTAAGTATTATAATTATTGTATTAATTAATTACAACCACTAAATCCAATAAATTAATTAAAATGAATTTTTACATTATATTTTTTTTGGGTATTATGAATTTTTACATCTATAACATAAAAGTTCAAAGCAAACTCAAGACCAGCAAGCTCAGGCCAAACTCACTAACCCAACTATTATATTATACTACAACTTAATTATTTCTGACACAAAAAATACTGATATGGCGTATTTTGGTGTCAGTATCTCTACATCACTCTTCAATATACTATTTTTCTTAATGAATTTACATTAATTATATTAATTGATATAAATTTTAGGAAATTAAATTAATTGATTTGTCTACTTTTTTTTCAAAATTTTAGGAAATTAATTCATAATTATATTAATTAGTGTATTTTTCAATTAAGATAATGATTTTCACATATGATTGATATCAAATCATTCTATTAAAAAATAATTAGATCAATTAGTATACAACACCATTAAAATCATTATGTATAACATTATATTTTTTTTTTGTGACTTATGTATAACATTATATACAGCACCATTAATGAATTTTCTCTTCAACAATTTTGAATTCTTCTTTATATTTATTTATCTATTTTATAAATTGTCGCACATTTTTATTTTTATAATTCTGTCATAATTCTGTCATATAAGCTAACTTTATCTATTTTCTATTTCTTTTTATTTACAGTTAAAGCTGATTACTGAAACATTCTCACGTTAAATTCTAAATTTATTCCTTTGTAATACATTTAATCTAGAAATCCAAAAATTTTATAAAATGGCAGATTTATTTATTTTTAATTAATATTAATTATAAGCACTTTTGCGATTGGTTTCATTGTTGTCGAAATTTAGATTTGGGTACTTAATGAACATTAACTAAAATTTATAGCAATAAATAATAAAATCAAATAAAAAGCTGAAAATTTTGTAGTTTTTAGTGAAAATGTAGACTTGAATTGGATTAGCCTAGATTAGACTATTCTATTCTTTATATTTTTTTTTGTCTAATTCTATATCCTTTATTTTGTTAATGCATTTGTATTATTACTTCACTTTCACTTTCTATTTCGTTTATATATGTGTGTGAGAGAGAAACAATATATGATATTAAGATTTATTATACTATAATTATATTAATTAAAAGTCTTTTTTCTTATTTCAAATAACATATACCGGTAAATTAATTATAAATTTATAATTAATTTAAAACAATCTATTATTATTATAATAAATTACAATTAATTATATAAATTATTTAATTTAATTGGAATAAATATATGAATTAACTTAATTTAATTTGTTCTCTTATTGTATCATATTTTTATATCACATTTTTTCGATTATATTACATGTTATTTTTCATTCACTTAAATTATATATTTTTAAATGATGATTCTATTATTTACAATCATCCACTTAAACAAAATAAAGAATCACCTCCAAAAAAAAAACAAAATAAAGAATGTTTAGTTTATATATATTCATAAATATCATTTTTTAACTATTTAAATATTTTTGAATTATTATTATTTATCATTGATTCTTTATTTAAATTATATTGATAATATATTCTTATTCATGTGAAGCAGAAAATTGTAATTAATTGTTACAACGTATGATAGCCAGCTTATGTGATGTATTTTGGTGTTATTATATTTTTATTTATTTTCCATGTAAAATTTTAGTAAAGTAATTTATATTAATTATATTAACTAAAATATATAGATCTATATTTATTGAATTATTATTTAAAAAAGTAATTAATTACACAAATCATTCATATTATATAATGATTACAAAAGCATAGTAGCCAGACATGCTGACGTAATACATTTTGGTATTAGTTTTTATAAACTCTATTCTAAACTTTATTTTGAAAAGTGTATTATTTATCAAATGATAAAATTTATTAAAATTAATAATTAATTATAATATGATTTGTCAATAATTACACAAAATTATTTATCAGTTCTTTTAATTACATTAATTCTTTCAAGTATTTATTGCAGAGCAAGCGAAGTTTTGTCAATTTATTTTTCTTCTGTTGTAACTATTTCATACAATAATGATATATTCTTCATTTCTTATAGAAATTGATTTATATCGGATATAAACATTCAATCAAATATAAATGTATTAAATATATATAAGTCAATCAAATTTGTTTTAAAAAAATACGATGGTGATTTAAACGTATATGATTTGCAATTGATATAATACTTATATATAAATAAATAATTGAAAATTCTACCATAAAGACAATTAAGTATTTTGATGAGGATATTACCATATTTAGAAGTTTCTCTCTCTTCTTTAATTGCATATCAGATTTTAATAGCACAAATCAATGATCAAGATTTAATATCCTCATTAAAAAACACTTTAGTATCTTCATCATAGATGTTCCCATAAATAATATATATAATTGGAAATTAACATTAATAATAATGGATGATGTATATATACACTATATGTGTGAGTGAATTTCATACAAGATAGAATAATATTAAGGTTTATTATATTATAATTATATTAATTAAGAATCTCTTTCCTATTTTATAGTAAAGGAATCATTATTTAGAAAAATAACTTATGTTAGTATGTTAATGGAAACATATATTGTATTTATTACATCATTATTTGAAAAATAATTAATTATATAAATTATTTATATTATATAATGATTAATGAATATTAATCATATATTTTGTTATTGGTATATATTCGTCTTTTCTATACGAAATTTTAAAAAATTAATTTATATTAATTATATTAATCAAAATACAACATAATATTTATTAAATGATAGTAATTAATTTCACAAACCATTTATATCATTTAATGGTTACATCAAATTAATTTTAATTAATTAATGATTTATGTATATAGTAACTAGACATTCTAACATGATACATGTAGGTGTTAATCTTCTCATGTTTCTTTTCTAATTGTTAATTTAAAAAGTATATTAATTATGAAATAATAAGATTTATTAAAATTAATAATTAATTACAATAAGATTTAATTTGTCAATAATTATAAGGTTATTTATCATATTTTCTAATAATTATATTAGTTCTTTGTTATATATATAAAATATTCATTTACAAATCATAAATATCTATTTTAAAATAGGTGACTTTCATCGATTTATTTAAAATCATAAACATTTTCCGTTCGATTCACGAGTACATACACTAGTTAATCTCAAAACAAGATTACTATCACAACATATACTCAAACCAATCATGCTTTAACACTAAGAAAGAATGAATTTTGATTGGATCGAAATTCCAAAAATTGAGGCTTATACATGCTTTTCGAAAATATGGAAAGCAAATGTGAAAATAACAAAATATTAGAATGAATTACAAATTCTTTTTATCATATGAAATGTGAATTTGCGAATTATAATTTTATTTATTTTATCTTAAATTTTTTTAAAAAATAATTTGTTTTAGATGAATTTTATCTTTTCATTTTTTTAGAAAACTCGTTGGAAAATTTTTTTTTAATTCTTTTAAGGAATAACTGCTCTTTTAGTCCATAAGGTTTAGTGCCAAAATCAAAATGATCTTTAATTTTTTTTTCGAATTTCAAGGTTTCATTTGCGTTTAAAGTTGTTCTTTTTACAATTTTCCCCCTCACATTCATAGCCCCCAAACTCAGTTTGCACCACCTTCTTCCTTCTCTACATCCCGAATGCAACCACTTTCTACACACATTGCAATCATCAACAACCCAAATCCAAGCCCAAGCTCCTTTCTCTTCCTTCAACCGCAACAACAACTGTGCATAACAAGACCAAAGGCAGAACGAAGTAGCTGTTCTAGATTCGAAACCCTTGTTTAAAATCTCGAAAACAAAGCAAAACCCGATCCCACCGTTAGTGGAAAAAAAAAACCTACAAATTTTTTAGACTTATAATTCACAAGAAACATTTGCAGCAAAAAAATTTCATAAGCAAAAAAATAAAGAAAAAATGTATAACATAACGAAAAAGAAAAAGTTAAAGCCAAAAAAACATAAATCAGAAATAGAAGAACTGAAATTATTGTCCTTCCAAGTTCGGTAAACTCGCAAATCACTTGATACTGAAGCCAAATTGGAGCGCTGAGGTATAAGGTGGAGGAACCACGCGTACATATCCTAATCCCCAAAAAAGTTGAAACCTTTCAAAATTTCCCAAAACCAAAACCCTTGTGATTCCAGAGATTCACCACTCTACGACCATGGAATAAATTGGCAACACTTTCAACCAAGCTTGCTTGTGCTGAGCTCAATGCATGGAAGGGGAAAGTATTAGAAGCAAAGGGTTTTTTGTTTTTTTCTTCTTTTCCCTTCGTTTCTCTCTCTTTGTTTCTTTGATCATTTTTGTTTTTGTTCTCTAGCTATTCTGGCGACTCACAACGGAGGCAAAATCCCAGTAACTCCAATGTTTCGACAAATCAAAGTGTGGCAACATGAAAGAGCAAGGTAAAACGACGAAGGAACACATCAGCGATGAAGACTTCGGTAGCGGCAACGACGCAACAACATTTACAGCTTCTCCCATCTTCTGTGTGCATGGATGATGAGTGTGTGTTAGTAAATTTAGGAAATTAGGGTTTAAGGTTATGGAGAAAGAGAAGGTTGGAGGGCAAAATTTTACAAAAGAATAATTTTAAATGAAAATAAATTTTTGGGAGCCATTTCGATAAAAAAAAAATCAGGAATTATTTTACTTTTGATTCCAAATTTTAGAGATTAAAAGATCAGTTATCCTTATTTTGAAAAAGGAATTCGTTGGATCAAACATATTTGCATGATTCACCACATTGCACTATTCTTTTTTTTCTATAAACACCTAACTCATAATGATTTACATATTAAAAAGTGAGAAATATAAGTTAAAAAGTAAAATGTCGGGAAAATAAAGAAGAAATTATTCAATATTAAATATGATAGTACATCAGTCCAATAATAATAATAATAATAATAATAATAATAATAATAATAATAATTCTGATTTTGATTTTTGAATGGATATTCTTCCAAAAGAGCTGTTAGAGAGATTATGATGAAAGCTGCATAAAATCCATGAATATGAATGATTAAAATTAATTCTTCAAATTACAAAAATACCATACATTATTATATATTTAAAATGTATCCTATAGTTTTAGTTTTAATGTGCACATGCAGGAATGAAAGCAACTATTCTAAAATATTGGTTTGTAATTGTATGTTTGTATGTAGAGCACAACCTTTGGATTTGGCTAGTGAACCCCACTATTATTGTATATGGTCCTGTATCTAATCTTTCAGGGAACATATAGATTTATTTCCTTTGAGATTTTGATGCCCAAAAATAAGATTCGCATTCATTAGGAATTAATATGGACCTCATTTGCTTGAAGATTTTGGTACAATCACACAGTACTACCCCAAAAAATTAATACTGTCATAAGTGGTTAGGGTTTTTCCCCTCTGATTTTGAATAATTATCTTATTTCAAGTGTGATTTAATTCAAGTTATAAACACTTATAAATCAATAATATTTATTCACCACAACAATCCCCACAAATATCGGCGGTTTTTAACGGTAATTTTCAGACGATGATTGGCAGCGATTTTTTGCAGCAGTTCGTATAGTGTGCTGCTAAGTGTCTGAGTTTTATGACGGTTTTTGTCCAACCACCGCTAAATAAATACATCTCTCTCCGATTTTTGGAAAAATATGGTGTTTAGCGGCGATTAGGTAAATAGATTTGAAAATTTTTCACTACAACACTGTCCAATATTACCGTCGGCCGTACCGACGGCCAAGCCGTCGGTATATGATTTTATCGACGGCTAGGCCGTCGATAATATTCCGTAGGTATTTATTTCGTCGGTAATTATTATCGACGGCCCCGATGCAACCGTCGATAATATTATTTTACTTATACCGACGGCCTAGCCGTCGATAATTTTGTCGTCCCTTTTTTAAAAAAACAGCATGTTATTTTAATTATACCGACGGCTTAACCGTCGGTACAAATGTCGTCTTTTTTAAATTGTGTCCGTTTTACCGACGGTTTAGCCGTCGGTAAGGATGCAAACATAATCAATATTAGCGACGGCTAGGCCGTCGGTAATAATCAATTTTCTTTTTTGGAATAAATTTTATTTTGAAGCGAAACTTGTCAACCTGATTTAACCCAAAGCAAACTACCAGAATATAAAACAAAGCATAATGAGTGAATAAAACGTTCATTAATAAAAGGTTGTCAAATACAAAAATGTCGTAAAAAATAATAAAAGAATGTCGGACGAATACAGTAAAAAATGAAATACAAAATGTCAAAC
>JASCZI010121841.1:0-12226 GCA_036250425.1 Stylosanthes scabra | reverse complement strand
GTGACCTCATTAACAGTAGCTGGGACCCCAGGTGTTACGATGTTTTCCGGTTCTTCTGGGGTCAACCCAAGGTCAAATGCTTTGCTGGGTTCATATTCTTCTGCTTCTGAAGCCACGGATGCTGTCATCTTTGGCCCTGGTGCATGTTGACCTCTGTTTGTAAACAGAATGTGTTTTGTGATCAGATTTTTGAATGAAAATGAGTAGAATTTTAGTCTAGAACAAATGAATTCAGATTGAGCAGATTTATACATAAGTTTAATTCGAATGATAAGAAATCCATAATGACTGATTCTGAGCAGGATTAAGAATACAAATGATTAGAATTGTAAAAGAATGATTTTCAAGAGAACTTACATCTTATTAAGAGTGGGGGCAGCTTCCCTTTCTTGTTTCTCCATCTGTTGTGCCTCTGCAACAATATCTTTTACTGTTAAAGAGAACAACATTGATGGAAAACGCAAGTGAAAGTGAAATTGATCAGAATTAGTACCTTTAATAGAATTTCAAAAGTAAGTGAGCAGAATACTATGAACTTATCGTTCACCGTACAATTGTCACAACCAAAGCCCGTTTTTTAGCATAATTATGGAACATAACTTAGCAGGACACTTAAACTATGTATTTTTTAGCAGAATTATAAAAGTAATTGGGCAGAATAATATTTAAAAATAACGATCACAAATTTTTACACTTCTTTTGCTGTTGTTTTTGTCTTCTTCTTGGGAGGTTCGGGATCGGCTTCAGTCTCAGGAATGGTTGCATCTTGCACAAGGTTGGTCTCACTGTGAAAATGAGCAGAATAATGAGATGAGAACTATAAGTGAGCAGAATAATATTAGAAAATGAGCAGAATAATAAGATGAGAACTATAAATTATCACCCTTTTCCTCCTCTTGTCTTCTTCTTGTTGATTGGTCCATCTTTGCTTGGCACTCTCCACTTCAAAGCATGATCAAATTGTTTGAGTGTCGGCTCTCTTTCCGTTTTTTCCTACTCCTCTCTTCTCCTCTTTGATCTCTCCTCTCTCTCTCTTCTCTGTCTCTGATGTCTGTTTTTTGTCAAGAACAACTCATATTAAGCATGCAATTCCATTAATTGAGCATAATTAATGAAGTGTAAATAATGATGTATCTGACTAAGAGTTTATAACATGTGCACGAAATAAAAGGGAAACAAATAACTCACATCGCATTGTCTTCTTCCTTTTTCTTCGATCTTCTTTCGCGTTGTACTTCTGGTTCAGGTTCTGGTTCTGGTTCAGGTTCGGAATCCGTGGTCTAGTATTCCTCCTCTTTCGTATCTTCATCAGACTCTGATTCCATGCTATCTGAGTCTTGCTTTTTACCCTTTCCCTCTTTTCTTTTCCTATCTTCTTTCTTCCTTTGAGCTCTCATTTTTGCTCTTTGTATCAATCCCTACATAAAGAATCCAGAACATAAGAAATTATCATTAAAGAATTAGAATTTCATTTGTTGAGCAGAATGTTGAATCAAGAATGAGCAGAATGTGAAATTCAATTTTTTGGAGGATATATGCTTACAGTTATATCTTCGTCCTCAGCCCGAATCTTCTCTTTCAGTCTGTCTCCGCACCACCGTTGTATCCATGGAGGTGGGAAATTCGGGTCATCCAAGCTTTTGCCATCGTACCTTTCCCTAAAATAAATGATCTGCAGTATAAAGTGGCAGCCCTTCACTGGCAGCCCTTCACAGCCTGACTACCTTTTTGTTGGTACTCTTTAATTCCTTCAATCAGGAAAGAGTTGACGTGATGAGCCCAATTCATTTCCCTCGTATTATCAATATCTCTTATAACTGAAAGATGGATGGGGCTGATGAAGTGACTCGATGTTGGCAAAAGAAAGGCCTTCTGGATGAACAATCCGAATGCTCTTTTGAAGGTCCTCTTCTCCAATTCAGTTCCGATCGGACAATCACTCACCATGTCCTGTACAAATGTCAATGTCTTCCCTCTGAACAGTTTGAGGGCTTCCTTCTCTTCTTCATTAAGCTTGTCCTCGAATTTCTTTATTTTCTTCTCAAACAGTTCACCTGCAACACGAGTTGAGCAAAATTGATATGGATTGATGAGCAGAATTTAAATTAATATGGAAGGAAAAAAGATACGAATTAATACTAACCCTTGTAGTTTAGACCAAAGGCATGGCCCACCTTCTCATCGGTGATCAGAAATTCACCAACACTTGTGCTAAATTTTTTCGTGAAAACATCATAGCTCCACACAAGCTCATTTAATATTTTGTGGTTGATGTAATCACTTGGGAGGTGTTAAAATGCTCCCAAGCCCATCTCATCAACTAGACGTTGCTTCTCATCAGAGAAATCATCATATATTCCCCTGAATTTCATTGGAGTGCATCTCGTGTCAGCCCGCTTCTGCAGGATACGGAAAGAATTAGGTCAGAACAAATTTTGGCATCAATTAATCAAATTACTCATGCAAGTCCGTTTTTTAGCAGAATTATGGAATGTTACTGAGCAGAACACAAGTGTTTTATTAGCAAAATTACAAAAGTAATTGAGCAGATCAATTAACTCCTAAAAAACATAAACCATGAACCTTTTTGAGCAGAAAATCATGCAAACAAGCGTATTGAATAGTCATAAAACTTACATCCGGCCTTTGTACTGCTCTAGCTGTCTTATTGCTTGTTTTTTTGGTTGCCTTCCCCTTCGCCTTTTTTGTAGCGGTTGCTTTGTCACTAACCTTCCCTTTTGCCATTGTCGCAGGACTTGGTTTTTCACTGGTTTCCCCCTTCGCCTTTTTTGAAGGGGTTGTTTTTTCACTTTCCTTCCCTTTCTCCTTTAATGTATGGCTTGGTTTTTCACTAGCTTTTCCCTGCGACCTTGTTATAGGGATATGTTTTACCTTCTCCTTTGCCCTTGCCTTTGTTGTTGGTTTGTGTATTATTTTCTTCGAAGTCATTCTGATCAAAAAACCAATTAACAATTTAGAGCAGAATTCAACGATAAACGTGAGCAGAATCACAATTTATCATTAACCATACAAAGATCACAAACATCAGCATTTCTGAGCAGAATATTTGTATCTAATTGAGCAAAATCACATATTAAAAAAGCTCTATTTCAAACACTAAGATTCCAAATCAGAATAAGAACATAAAACTCATTAAAATGAGCAAAATAAAATAAAGTTAGCATTCACCATCCAATCAGCACAAAAATTCATATCCAACAACAAATTAAGCATGCAAATCCATTTTTGAGCATAATTATAGAATCAAAATGAGCATAATACACCGAACTCTGCATTCACCTTCGAATTATATCAATAACTCATAAAATCCAACATGAACCATTTTGAGCAGAATTAGTGCTTTTTAACAAAATTACTGTAGGAATTGAGCAGAATTTTAAAAGGTTCAAAATAAATAAACTGAGCAAGATCCCTGAAATATAACCTTAATTTCAATTAGAAAATGAATCTTTGTTAATCACTTCATATTAAAATTACATTGCAGCATTGTGTATGGTGCTCATACGTGATTTTTCATTTAATTTGTGTACAAAAACCCTTGAGAAACTTTATTAAGATTTCTTTTGGTCTTTCTTTTTAGGAAACATCAACCAAATTGCAGTGACTTCCACAATTTCCATATGGTTGACATAAAATTCTTGGTTTCAAGTTGCATTTTCACCCAACTATCTTACAAAATATATGACAATTAAGTTCTATACAATACATGAATAATCATCCCTCACTATGTTGACCAACTCAAAACAGTGAAATAGTCCTGTTAATAACTAACAATGGTTCTTACAAGGAATTGAATCGATGCCTAGTAAAACATTATAGGCTGTTACATGCTAGCAGTTTTACTGTTAAGCTTCATAAAGAGAGTAGCATGGCACTAAATTAACCTTGTTCAGTGAGAAGGCTTTTTTCTTTCTCTCTTTAACTCTTCCATTCAGGCTATACTTTGGAAAGGTGAAAGTCCATAGAATGGTGTAGAAGAGACATAAATGTGAAGACAAGTATCCAGGGCTCATACTGTGACCAAAAAACACAAAAAAGCCCGCATGTGGAATGTATATAAACCATTTACCCATTTAAAATTGGAGCCAAGGAAAACAAATATGCAACTAAGAGGATCCAAAGTTCATCCAAGTAGATATAATAAACTGCACTCCCCTACAAATATCTTGTTTTATACTTTTTCAGAGGGTGTGTGTCTAGGAGATCGGAGGAGTTATAAGGAGCGTGTGTTCTCGAGATGTCCATCCATTGTCTCGTCTATTAGATCACCGTAGAGGATATAAAATTATCATTAAACGTGAGTAGAACTCAACGATAAACGTGAGGCGAGTCACAATTTATCATTAACCATACAAAGATCACAAACATCAGCATTTCTGAGCAGAATATTTGTATCTAATTGAGCAAAATCACATATTAAAAAAGCCCTATTTCAAACACTAAGATTCCAAATCAGAATAAGAACATAAAACTCATTAAAATGAGCATAATACAATATTTAAGAAGAATTACATAATGCAATTGAGCAGAATAAAATAAAGTTAGCATTCACCATCCAATCAGCACAAAAATTCATATCCAACAACAAATTAAGCATGCAAATCCATTTTTGAGCATAATTATAGAATCAAAATGAGCATAATACACTGAACTCTACATTCACCTTCGAATTATATCAATAACTCATAAAATCCAACATGAACTCTTTTGAGCAGAATCAGTATTTTTTAACAAAATTACAGTAGGAATTGAGCAGAATTTTAAAAGGTTCAAAATAAATAAGCATTTCAGGTAGAACTTTAAAGACTATCAGACAGAATTAAACTGAGCAAGATCCCTGAAATATAACCCTAATTTCAATTAGAAAATGTATAGTAATTTACCTTTTGAAGTTCGAGTACGATTTGGACTCTTCTTGATGAAATTCTGCTCAAGTTGGGAAGTTGGGAGAATGTGGTTAGCCTCAAATCCTTTTTCGTGGTGAGACGCCTTCAACGTGGTTGTCTATGGAGTTTAGAGTGAGGAAGAAGTTGGGGAACGGAGAGCACCGGAGAATGAGGAAGCTAGAGGCCCACCGGCTTTAATGGGAGCATCGGCCACGAGCAGAGAAAGAAGGAAGGCAGAAGGCGGTGCGGAAGAGGGAATGTTCTAAAAATTGGGAACGAGAAAGAGAGGGTGAAAGGGGTGGTGAATGGCGGAGGTGGTATTGTTGTGGCCGTGGTAGACCGCAGCGACGAAGGAGTATGTTAGCTCGCCGGCGATTCAATGGATGGTGAAAAGAGAAGTTGTTGATCGTGTTTTGTGGGGGAATGTTTTTCTTTCTTAGGGTTTCTTTTTTTTTAATCAAAACGGTTTGCTTAACGTGGGTTTGTGGGTGAGTGAGGCGCGTTGAGCAGAATGGGGTTATGTCCGTGTAATTCACGCGCCTGATGTGCAAGTGAGATAGTTTTATGTGTATGATGTGTATGTGTGTACATATAGTAAAATTGAATACAACATGCATATTAATCAACTTTTTATAAATTAAATATATGAAATAATAATATATTAGATTTTAACTAAAAGGATAAGTATGTTACAGTTAAATAAAAAAAGTCATAAGTTTAATAAGAGAATTTTAGAAAAAAAAATTAGACACCAATTCCTTCATATTCCTATTATATGGAACTAGAGTATTATGTATCAATAGACACTGTTGATTCACTATTTTATTTATTAAATATGTATAAAAAATAAGTAAATTGAATTAGTTGAAATAATAAATTTTTTAATGTATTAATAGACACCAATCGGAATTCAAATCCTATAAATAATAATTTTTTAATGTATTAATAAATATTAACATACCTATTAATCCACATTTTAATAAATATTAATTTGATTCTTGAATTTAATAAAATAATTTTTAGATTATATAATAAAGAGTATTTTGAAAAAGAAAATTTGAATATCGATTCTCTTCTACATCCCCATTATATAAAGTATGAATATAGACATAGATTTTAGAAAAGAAAATTTCAACATTATTCATATCCCATCCCATCCCATCATCCCATCATATATAATAGATATGTTGTGATCTCAATAATAATGTTCATTCCACATTGCCACAACCGGCTAACGCAGCTTCAGCTTTTTTTTTTTTTTTTTTATCTTAGATGAGACTCCAAGACCTCTTACAAGGAAAAACGAAAAAAGAGTCAATTCAGTTAAATTAGACTAGGATAATTATCACAATTAATCTTTGCAAATGCAATTTCATGATTTGTAAGGTCGTAACCAATTAAGAAATTCTTCATTTGGAAGTTTCCAATCACTGAAATATGATACGTCTTATCAGGAACAATACCAAGGCACCAGACGTTCCTAGCAAGTTCCACATAAGTGTTAGCCTTGGGTAACGTCAAGTTGAGTGTATCAAATTCAAACATCACAGTTGGTAGCTTGCCGAAATCTCTCTTGTTTCCCCTGAAGCACAGGTCAAAATAATCAATTGGACTAACAAATTTCACTTTCATTTGGTTCCTCATCTCCCTTGCAAAGGGAACATAAGCTCTCTGACAAAACCTTGTGTAAGTGGTGCCAATGTCAAAAATAACCCCACCTTCTTCTGTTTTCTTGTTGAAAGCAAAAACCCCTGGAGGAAGTAGAACATATTTGTTCCCTACCTTAATCCTATTTAGTGTAACATAATAGTGATAATCTATAGTGGGATCATATGAAATTTTGGAATCGCTATGCACCATAGCACTAGGCCCAAAATGTAGTCTACTCCCCTTAGTGTTATCCATGGAAACAAAACAATGGGAGAATTTTTGAATCTCTAATTGAAAAACAAAAGAAGTCGACTCTCGATTTAAACCTAAGTTACCATTTTGTTTATCAAAAAAGCCCTTTGATTCAGTGGCATACCCAAATTCAAAATGACCAATATTCCTCACAAATCCATCCGAATCATCAAAGCCAAAATTATCATTAGACACTATTCCAGATGAGAATGAATCATCAGCATATTCTATTTGGTACCTACAAGACCGAAATGATATATTAATGAAAAAGTCTTTATTGTTAGAAATAAAAAAATAATTCAAAACTTTTAAAATTAGAAATATCTTAAATTAATTGAAAAACATTCAAAATCTAAATAAATAAAAGAGAAAAAATTGAGATAAGAGGAAAAGGAAAAAACTGTATATAGCACTTTTGTATATCAATATAGCATATCTGATGTCAATTTGATCATTAATAATTATTGTAATATAAAATTTAAAATTTTAAAATTCTGAATTATAAATTTTAAATATTAAATTTTAACTTTTTTAAATTATAAATATGAGCTGTTGATATTAAAATACGATATAAAATTTGTTTAGTTAACAAAAAGTGTAATATGATGCAAATATAATATCAAGAGATCTACCTAGAACTGCATAAATAAGAGAATGAGAAAAAAAAATCTTTAGAATTAGGGTCAAGAAGGAAAAATAGAGTTTTCTATTACATCCAAACGTGCTCAAATTATTATAAAAGAATTAATCTATATGTATAATTGTATATCTTTATACCCTTTATTTTTTTTTTCTGTTTAGATTTATATGTTGAGATATATTATTTATGTGCTATACATAACTGTTTTTGTGCTATCGTATATTGTATTAATGTGTTTTGTAAATTTTTCTATACTGATATTTATATTTTTTATATTATAAATAAAATATATAAATGTGTAAAATGATACATGTAGCGTTACCGATTAGAAAATACACCTATTTATAACTTAGTAGAAATCATTTAAAGAACTTTTAATGCTTGTATTTATTTCCCTAATTGTTATGGTTTAGCTAATATGTCTTAAAAAAATCAAAACACTCCTCAAATTATTGTTCTTTATAAAATTTTTGTAATTGTTTGATTTTGATTTTTATAATTTTTCAGTTTTAACCTAATAAAATTAAAAATTCTATATTTTAATTTACTCTTTTTACTATAAGTAGTAGTCTGTTTTGTCAAACATTTAAAGTAACATGCAAAAATATTCATTAAACATGTTTTCACATCAACACTTAAAAAATAAATAAATTAACACTAAGAATTAAAATAGAACGTTTTTAAATAGAAAAAGACTAGGGAGCCAATATGAGTTACGGATGATAATTTATATAAATTTCGGATGATAACTTAATCGTTAATATATGAGTTAGGGATGATAACTCATATAAATTTTGGATGATAACTTAATTATTGACTCTCTAACGTTGGTTCGGTAGCATTGTTCTTTTAAATTTTACAAGACTTAAAAAAATTATACGGGTTAACAAACAAGAAATAGGCATTTCATAAAAACAAAACAAAAACAAAAAAAGGTTAGTTAAACCTTATTTCTTTTTAAATATCATGTCATTTAATAGTTTTAGCAAAAAATAACTTTACTATTAAAAGTAATAATTTTATAAAATTTTTAAGGCCTTCAAATACAACAATTCTAACGGAATACTTTTGATATAATTTTAAAAAAAAAATTAAGTAAAAAATACACAATTTTTAAATAATTAAAAATATTATAAAGAATTATGTGTCTATTTTTTCTTTTTACCTGCAAAGGTTATTAAGGAAGTCGCATCCACTTCTAGGAGGGCAGCCCTCATGACAAAATCGTGGTACATATGAGGTTGATTTCGTAGCATCATAAACTGGTGGGCCTTTAACCCAATTCTGTCCACTTCCAGTATCAACTATTAATGTAACTTTGACTAATGGATTACCAAGGTAAATTGTACCAATGTATTCAGTCCCATCTGAAACAATATTAGTAGAAAAATCATCATCACTATTATCATCAGCAAATTTTGTTCTTCTTCTTCTTGTTACATTCCACATTGACATAAGATGATGTATGCGGTTTATGGAGCGTTGAGCTGCTGCTATTCGACGCTCGTAGATTGTCATGGAAGCATTGTAGAATGGAGATTGAGGTGAGTCACGATGGTGTATAATAAGTGGAGGAATTGAGAAACCACCATTGTTATCGGTGAGAAGAGTGTTGTTGAGGGTTGCTACATTATGTGACTTTGATGGGACTAATGACAATAGTAGTAAGCACGGGATGAGAAAGGCATAAGTCATTCTTTTCTCTGCTAATGATTGGACAATGATAAAAAGTAAAACAATAAAATTGTAGTTTCACAAAGACGTTGGCTTAATGCTTGATTTTATAGGAAGAGTTTTAGGGGTTTTCTGCTTGGGGAAATTCTACCATGCTTATTACCCTAAAAATAAGCATCCTATGCTTATACTACGTGTTTACACCTGTAAGTGACACGTTATTCTAAATTGCTGCTCTTTGTGTGAATCATTGAATGTTCCTTGCCTATTTTAATTATGCAATTAATGAAGTATTAATTATAAGATTAATTCATCTTTTTATTTTGGATTCGAGAAAAAAATATATACTCTAAAATAATGAAATTTTAACAATAAAATTATTAAAGTAACTTATTTTTCTACTATTGTTTGAAAAATATATGTTATGTGCACTATTATTTAACTGTGATAATTATAATTATTGATTATTACTATTATAAAATGAAAATGTATATGGAACCAACGTAATGAGCCAACGCACCGGGGCTCACTTCGTCTCTTTCAAACCCTCTTTTTCCAAGTTTCGTTTCCTTTTCCACGTCGCGCCACCACCAGCTTCGTGCATTCACGGAAGGAGCTAAATCTTGGTCGTCGCCGTCGCTTCGTTAACTTCACCTTCTTCATCTTCTCATTGTCGCTGTCGCTGTCGCTTCTTCTTCTTCTTTGTGCATGTGTCCCTGTCTGGCGGCGACTGTGGTGAT
Source organism: Stylosanthes scabra (assembly GCA_036250425.1). Taxonomy (NCBI): domain Eukaryota; kingdom Viridiplantae; phylum Streptophyta; class Magnoliopsida; order Fabales; family Fabaceae; genus Stylosanthes; species Stylosanthes scabra. The sequence continues at coordinate 2,363 of JASCZI010121841.1, read as the reverse complement.
CAGTGAGATCTTTTTCTTCTTCCTTCTACAATGGTGGTGCTGGTAATTAAGTGGTGGTGATGTTGTGATTGTGGTTGTGGATGTAATTGTGGTGGTGATGTGGTGGTTGTTGTTGTTGTTGTGGTGTTGCTGGTTCTGCTATTGGTAATGGCGGTGGTAGTGGATAGGTTACGGGTGATAAGTTGTGTTTTGTAGTTTCGAATGATAATTGCTTTTAGTTTCAGATGATAACTATTTTTTAGTTTTAGATGATAACTAATAATTAGATTTATTGGCTTCCTAAATCCTAATTGCTCCCTAATGTTGGTTCCGTAACACTACTCATTTTTTTATAAGAAAATCTTGGTAGTCAATATTAGTGAGACAATAGGAAGTCAATATATTTTTTCTTCTTTTCTGTTTTTTCTTTTACCACCCGCTATTTTCCTAATTACACTCATTGGCTTCCTATTAATCCCCTAACATTGGTTCGATAGCATTTTTCTTATAAAATTAATTATCTTGCATGTTATGTCCTTAAAATATCTTTTTCTAATATTACTTGATTTAAATTTAAAATTTATTATATTAATCCAACATAAATTTAGGATGTTGAATCCAAAATTAAAAAAAAAATGATTTAATCTTATAATTAATACTTCATTAACTCCATAATTAAAGCAAGCAAGGAGCATTCAATGATTTACACAAGGAGCAGCAATTTAGAACAATGTGTCACTTGCACGTACAAACACGTAGTGTAAACATAGGATGCTTATTTTTAGGGTAAGCATGGTAGATTTCCCTTTATGCTTTCCAGTATATTAGTAAGAACAATTTTAGGTATTTTATTTAACAAATTTCAACCAAATTATTTATTTTATATCAAATATAATAAAAGATTATTTTAAAGTTAATTAATAAATTTTATTTTAATGTTATTTTTTGTACTACTTAACATCAAAATATATAATCTCTTATTTAATATAAAAATAAATGACCTAATTAATCAAAATAGATGTATATATAGCATTATGATATCGCTAATTTCCTATAAAAAATATTATCGTATCAAGAGTAATTAATTGTTGAATATATAAGTTCTCTTCTTTTGACAGAAAAGATTGACTTGATAACTAATATCGTATAAAAGTTGTCACTAGCATAAGTATTTGGGTTATATTATTTCTACATCAAAATTAGTTATTATTGATTAGTATATATTAAATATTAAAATACAAAATATACCATAAAAATGATAAAAAAAAATATACATATATTTATATATAAATACATGATGGCTGATTTTAGTAGTTAATTTTAATGGACAAATAAAATTCTTTTAAATATTTAAAGGAAAAAGATTTGATAGTCAACCTTTTTATTTTAGCTTTTATTTTTATTTATGATTTGCTATTTAATTAAACGCATAATATTAAATGTTATGAATATATAATTATAAATATTATTTATATAAAATTATAAATATTAAGTTAAATATAATAATTTTAAATCGGTTTTGCTATTTGAACAAGTGATTTACTAAACCAAGTGGTTAACCAAGTGATTTATAAAAACAACCACCACTCTCACTCTCTCATTAAGAAAAACACGTGTTTACACGCGTTTAGAAACTGATTGTTTCTTCACGCCCCCAAACACCTTCATCTTCTTCTTTATCTTCTTCTTCTTCTTCTTCTTCTTCTTCCAGATCTGCATCTTCTTCGTCTGCCATGTTGTCGTATTCTTCTTCTTCTTCTTCTTCTTCTTCTTCGCAAAAATATAAAGAAGCATTGTGCAGAAACCAATAATGCACAGAAATAGCAGAAACTGAAAGCCATAATGCGTAGAAAATGGAAAGCAACATTGCGCAGAAACATAAAGCAATAATGTGCAGAAACATAAAGCAACATTGTGCAGAAACAGAAACCAATAATGTGCAGAAACAAATTATTGGAAGTTACGTACCACTCAAATGTACTCAAATGTACTCCATCTTCTTCTTATTCCTTCATTCCTTCTTCCAAGTCTGCATCTACATCTTCTTCTACTTCTTCTTTTTTTTTCTTTCCTTTTTTCTTCCATGTCTGCATCTGCATCATCATCATCTTCTTTTAACAACAAAAATTGAAGAAGAAAACAATGATGAAAGTTACAGAACGAAATCTAACAACAGAAGAAGACAAAACGATGATGAATCTCACAAATCAAGCTAAAAAAACGAAAAACGGAATAAAGAGCAACAACTTAAAATCAACAAAATCTGCAAACTGCGCAAAAATACAAAGCTACATTGCGCAGAAAGGCGAATCTAAAATGCGCAGAAATGGAAAGCCAGAATGAGCAGAAATGAAAAACCAGAATGAGAAGAAACTAAACTAATA
>JASCZI010121838.1:1038-14453 GCA_036250425.1 Stylosanthes scabra | reverse complement strand
TTAAATTAGCTTCCAAAGTGCATGAATTGTTTGAATCTTCTCCCATTTGGTACCTTGATGTGTGTGTTAGTGAATTTCAGGCCCAAAGTGGAGAGAAAGAGCCCAAATCAGCCCTGACCGCGCGGCCGCATTTTTTGCATGGCGCGCCCGCGCCCTCCTTTCTTAATGAGAAAGTTTTCCTTTGGTGGCGCGGTCGTACGACCCAGATGCGCGCCCGCGCCACCCCATTTCGTAACGACCAAGATAGTGACAACCGCGCGCCCGTGGTGGAGGTGGCTCGTCCGCGCCATAGCGTCAGGAAGCACCTAAATGAAGGCTATTTTGGGGAATTCATATTTCCAGGCCAAGGCCCAGCCATTTCTCAAGCCCAATTCGACACATATAGGGGGGGAACAGCTGAAGACACAACAAGCATTCTACCATTTCATCAATTTTAGCCTTAGAATAGTTTTAGGGAGTTTTTGGGAGAGTTCTCCATCTCTCTCATTTTCTCATAGTTTCTCTTCTTTGTTCTTCAACTTTAAGAACCCCATCATCATCCAAACTCTTCTTTTATTACATGTTTTGTGTTTGATTTGTGGATACTTGATCTATTTCATTAATGCAATTCTAGTTTCTTCTTCTATTTTGCTCATCTTTACATATTTCTTGCTCATTAAGTTTAGTTTATTTTCTTGCTCATTTTATGATCTCTTGCTCTTATATGCTTCTATTGATCTTGATTGCTGGTTTACATGTTGATCTACTCTATTGATCATCTTGCTAGTTTAATTTCATAGTTGTTATCATGCCTTTATTTCTTGCCCACCAAGTGTTTGATAGTTTGTTTACTATAATTATAGAGTAGTGTTCTTGTGCTATGGTCATGGGTTGAGGTGTGGATGATCTTAGCCACTATTCCCTAAGGACAAGGATGGGTAAACCTTGGGTTAAAACTGTTCCGTTGACGCTAGGCTTCCGGTAGTGTGAATGAGTTCTTAATGAGGTGAACTTGAAGGATCTATTCAAAAGTTCCAAGGACTTAGGACCATCCACTAAATGCGTTGTCTAGGACTTATGGGACGGGGTTAATTCCACCCACTCGACCACTAGATAGAGTGTGGCTACGCGGTTTACGTGACAACCATTCATAATTGGGATTAGTGGTGTTCATAGGGACACACAATACCTCAATCCAAGACCAAGCACCTTTTAATTTCAGTTTTCTCTAATATTTCTCTTGCTCTCTTTTCTCAACACACACACACACAATTGCAACCCCCATTTCCTTGACAACCAAAGTTGGCTCATGTGTTAACTCGTTGGGAGAACGACCCGAGTCCCGTACTCGATATTTTAATATAGTTGCAAGCTTTTGTGACACTCTTTGTTGACGGAACGTTCTTAGCTCGTATTCATAACTTGTTTGGGTTCCACTACGACGATTTATCTCTCGTTCTCACGAACGCAAAGAGAATCCTGAACTAATCTTGTTTACGACGCCTAGAACGGCTCCATCACTCCTTGAACATGAGAAACTCGAATAGCACCCTTACTAACATAATCTCTCACAAAATGCAAATCAGTCTCAAAATACTTAGACTTAAGAATGGAGTATGGGATTTCCAGCTAGCTTTACTAAACTGCTATTGTCACAATAAATTTGAGGAGAAGAATGCAAGTTAAGCTTCAGCTCTCTGATGAACCAATTTTTAATGATAAAATATGTGTTATATTTGATGGGTTTGTCAATCTAAAACCACATAATTGCTTATGAATAACCATGTTTGTGAACCTTTGCTATATTTGTTCTAACTCTGATAAACATGCTAAATTAGCCTTAGAATTGAGTGAAATTGGTAAAACCTCATCGCTCTTGGTACCTTGATATGTTTGCTAGTGTATTTCAGGTTTTTAGGGATTGAGAAATGCTCGGGAAAGGCTAAGGAAGGAATTGAAAGCAAAGGATTCATGAAGAGAAGCCAAAAATAGAAGAAGTTGCTAGTGAAGTTGCTAGCGAAGTTGCCCACGCAACTTACAATGTTGCACATGCAACATTGTTGCTAGCCTAAGTTGCACACGCAACTTTGCAATGTTGCACACGTAACATTGTTGCTAGCAGAAGTTGCACACGCAACTTATAATGTTGCACACGCAACTTTGCAGACAGCAGAAACACCGTAATTGAAGACCAGAATTGGAATTTCAAGTTTTGGGGCCAAGGCCAAGCCTCCATGAAGCCCAAATTCAATCTATATAAAGGGAGAGTAGCTGAAGTACAAGGGGAACTAGTCACCACACAGTACCAATTAGGATTATTTCATAGTTTAGATAGTTTAGGAGGAATTTGTGAGAGTTTTCCATCTCTCTCATTTTCTTTCTTCTAGTTCATAGTGTTCTTCATTTTCTCTTCCAATTTCCAGCCCTCACTAGCCAAAATCTTTACTTTAATTCATGTTTGAATGCTTGTTAATTACTACTCTTGTTTAATTAATGCAATCTACACTTGTTTCTTTCATCTATTTCTCTATTTCTCAATTCTAGCTTTTATGTTCTTGTGTTCTTATTTTCATCTTGCTGAATTTTATTTCTTGTCATGATCTATTGCTATTTGCTTGGTTCATTGGTGATAATTGTTAATTCTCTTGCTTATTTACTTCATTGATCATATTGATCTGCTATTTCTTTTGCTATATACCATGTTTCTCTATTATGCTCACCATCCAAGTGTTTGATGTTTTGTTTCTTATAACTATGGAGTAGTGTTCTTGTGCCTTGGCCATGGGTTGAAGTGTGGATGATCTTAGCCACTAATCCCTAAGGATAAGAATGGGTTAAGGCCTGGGTTAAAATTGTTCCATTGACGTTGCGCCCCTGCCAATAATGGGAGAACCTTAACGACGCGAACTTGATGGGTTATTCGAGTTCGCCAAATACATTGGTTCTACGTTATTGTGTATGCCTAGGACTTTTGGAACGGGGTTAATTCCACTCATTCGACCGTTTGACAGAGTGGGCTTTGTGCCTTACGTGACAACCATTCATAATTGGGATTAGTGGTGATCATAGGGACACATTATACTTCAACTCAAGACCAAGCACCATTTATTATCATCAGGTCTATCTATTTCTTATTTTGTTCTTGTTACCAACACTCAACCATTGCAACCCCGATATTTTCACAACCATTCGCGAGCCACAATATTTCAATTCCTAGGAAGAATGACCCGAGTTCAATACTTGATAATTTTAACTGGTTGCAAGATATTTGACACCTTTCTCTGTTGATAACCCCATTGTTACTCTCATAGCTGGTTTGGATTCCTCTACGACAAAAATCTGTTTTAAATTAAGGAATCATGAACCGGTCGCGAGAGCGACAGCGAGGTCGTTATCACTCTCTCATCAGATTCTGAATCCAGATTAGCTCAGCACTAAATCTGCCATAAGCATATATACAGCTTCAATACTTAATCGAGCCACTATAGAATGTTTTTTAGAGCTCCAAGATATCAAGTTTTCTCCCAAAAATGCACGGAATCCTCCGGTAGAAATTCGATCATCAGGGTCACCTCCCCAGTCTAAGTTACAATAAGCATGAACCTCCATAGCAGCAGCTTTGTGCAGTCGTAAACCAAAAGAAAGAGTGCCACTAACATATCTCAATATCATCTTTACCAACTTCCAATGTTCAAGCAATGGATTTGGCATGAATTGGGAGACTTTGCTCACACGATAAGCAAGCTCAGGTCTGGTTATTATTAGGTACTGCAAGCTGCCAACTACAAACCTATATAGCTTTGGGTCTTCAAAACCGAGGCCTCCAAAAGCAGAGAACTTAACAAAAGAAGGGAGAGGAGTTTGACATGGTTTACAACCAGTCACGCCTACTTTAGCAAGTAAATCCTTTGCACATTTATATTGAGCCCGTAATAAGCCACCATCAGTCAAATTAGTAACCTGAATCCCCAAAAAATAGTGCAATTTTCCCACGTCTTTCAATGCAAATTTTGCATTCAGTTGTTCAATAATACCATCAATCTCACTATTTGAGCTTCCAGTGACGATCATATCATCAACGTCCACTAGCACATAGAGAACAAAGGCTGCTATTATTCTCATAAAAACTGACACATCGCACTATAAGAAATTACCGAAACAACAACCAATTTAGCGACCGATTTTTCAAAAAAATTAGTTGCTAAAGCCTTAGCAATCGATTTTGGTGGTTGCTAAACTTAAAATAGCAACCGATGTTGGTTGCTAAATTTTAGCAACCAATTTTCTACCAAAGGTCACTAATATGAGTTTTAAAAAATCAGTCGCTAAATCGATTACTAACAAAATCAGTTGCTAAATAGCCACCGATAAATTAGCAACCATTTTTTTGTTGCTAAATCAGTCGCTAAATAGCAACCAACTATATTTTCAGTCTCTAATAGCAACTAACACATTGGTTGTTAATTCGGTTGCTAATTTTTTGATTGCTAAATCGATCACTAATACATAACCTCAAAATCTCAAAAGTGGTTGCTAAACTAGTTGCTGCTACTATTTTCCTAATTATAATTTTTAACTAAATTTTACCTATAGCATTGTTAAAACTTGATTTTCAAATAATTATAATTCTAAAAAATGTAAAAGGAATAGAAGATGGATGCATTTCTTTTATAATTATCAAATAACATTTATAGTATACATGAAACTAATAAGTTATATACATAACTAATCACCCCAGTGTTAACACTTTTTTAAGGATAAAATAAATATGACTTACAATTATAGCACTATAACTATTGAATTAAAACAAATACATGCCAAAAAATTCAATAAAACAATGACTACACTTTCTTCTTCAAATTCATAACATCTTCTAGCACCAGAGTAACTAAGAAAGCAAACAAATTGTGAGGTCCCTGATATCTATTCTGCATTATGAGTATATCCTAGACCTGTTAAACACACAAACCGTGAAATACTCAATTCAACATGGCACAAGAGTAGCTATATGATATCAGTACAGCTATTCAATCAATTAAAAAATTATGCTCAACCATATTTTCCAGATTTTTAAATAATTGCCGAACTTTGATGTCAACTAATAAATTCCTATTATCTAACCATATCTTTTACTTTTAGTTTGATGCCTTTCTCCAAATTGACAGGTGTCTAAAATTGAAGTTAAAAAATGATAAGATTGTATCAGATTCAAGTAGTTTTTTTCAATCTTACCCCAATCACTTCAATTGCACTTGTTGTACTAACTTGATAGCCATTCATAGCATTTTCTAGCACTAGATCAAGAGGAACCCAAAGAGTAGAATGACTTGCACTGTTATAGAGTGAAGCTGAAGAAGAAAGATATTTGAAATTCATAACTGCATGAAACTTCTGTTGTGAACTTATTAAAAGTTATATTAGACTGAAATATGAGAATAATGATTATATGAATATAGAAACACTTACAAATTTTAGCTAGCCAAGTAAAGAATCTTTGAAGTAATTTTATCCTGCAAAAACTGATCAATCATCTCAACAGCCATAAGAGTGTTGCCCATAATCTATTCTACATAGTACAAAATGTTTAAAAGTATAAGTAAACTAAAACCTTTGCATTTAGTGTAGGATGTAAGGTTTTCAAACTAGGAATTAGTCTTGAGTTTACTTCCATGGCAGCTGCAATGTGCATTACCTGGAAAGAGAAAAAGAATGATTATATGAAATAAAAGAGAATTAGTGTTTTAAGCATAAAAACCAGGGAGTAAAGAAAATAAAGAAACAATTTAGTTTAGCAAATGCAACTCCAACTTAGGGATCTGATGAAATAAGATTTTTCCAGAAACTAATGTTGAGATTCCAGATTTTCCATGAACATCATAAGCTTGCTTTTGAGCTGGATCACTCAAAACTTGGTAAGCTTCACCCAAAACCTAATACTAGAGTAAAAATCCAAATTCAGTGTGGCAAAAAGATTTGAACAAAATCCAAGCTATGCATAATGAGTACAAGTCCAAAAAAAAAAGCTATGCATAATGAGTACAATGGCATTTAAAGTTAATACAGATCAGCAATTTTATTTAAGACAAACCTACAGATTAGCAATTTTATTGAAGACAAACCTCAAGATAATACCAATTTTTTTAAGACAAACTCCCAACATACAAATCAGCAATTAAAGTTTAAAGATAACAAAAACAAATCAACTACATTAAAAAGATTTGGTTGTCAAGTATGTTGATATCAAGCAAGATAACACCCTCACCTGAAAATTTTGTGTCGCAAGTGGATCATTTGGGTTTTTATCCGGATGCACCTGCCGTGTCTGCAAATATAAAGATTTAAAATAATTGGTTACACTTTACAATTTGGCAAAAGCAAAGTCGTATAGCCATTAATCATCAAATTCAATATCTATACACAACATGATATTTGTAGAAATTGAAAAGGAAGAAAGCATCTATATTCTGCATTTCAAAACATAGATTTAATAAAAGATATGGTCATATAAAAGGTTTGATTTTAAGAAAATTGAATAAAAATTAGTTTCAAAGGTACAAACAAGAGATAAACAAAAATACCAGCCATCATATAGTTTGTCAAATTTGATAGTTGATGAACTACACACGGGAAAAAAATGCTGCAGAAATTGCAACAATAATGAGTCCCCAATCAAAGCAAATTCCAAATCCCATCACACATAGGCTAGTCACTAAAGCAAACAAGTGAGCCAATAACGTTTCTATTTCTGCTATGCTGAAAAGTGCTACCTCACCAACACATGATTATATACTATCTCACTTAAACTTAAGAGTGCTTAAAAGTTTCCACAGTTTCAGATTCAAAATTCTAACATAAAAAAAATCTTAAAAATAAAACGCGGTACGAAAATTTTAAAAGTAAAAGAATAAAAGAAAAATGATTAAAAATGAAAGAAAAAAACTAGAGTACCTGCGCTGCAAGAGGTAAGAAGATCCTTCTGCACATCCTTGAGCTCCTTTAAGATCCACTTGGAAGCCATCGCGAAAACCTAACCAAAAACACATAAATAGCTCAGATCTGAACAGATCACATCAGATCGGATGAGATTGAAAGCGCAGAACGCAGAAAAAACACAGATCGATAGCAACAGATCGTAATATAACCTACTCTTACCCAAAAAGCAAGCACAGATCCTCCCTGGGGCCTTGTTTTGGATTTGTGAGGAACGAACACCAACAACAACGAGATAGAGAAAAGAAAAGAGAGATAAACTGAAATAGAAAAATGGAAAAAATAAAGGGGAGAAAGACGGCGAAGAGCGACAGCGAGGAACGACGAGAGACAGTGAGGAGCGACGGCGAGGAAAGATGGTGAGGAGCAACAGCGAGAACGACGGTGAGAAGTGACGAGAGACGGCGAGGAACGATAGAGATCGTAGACGGAGGAGAGACTTTGGGGGGAGAAGAAGAGGATTCAGGGTTCTCAAATGAAATTGAGCTTTTAAATTTTTTTTAATTAAGTTTGATTTTTATTTATAAAACAGTTATCGATTTAGCAATAGAAACATTGTTTTTTGGTTCCTATACCGATTGCTAGTGTTAGAATAATTTTAACAACCTAATTAGCTACTACTAAATTTCTCCCTTATTTAATTTAAGTTGAACACTAAATCAGTTGCTAATTATTAAAATAGAAACCGAGCAACCAAATGTTTCTATAATCTGATTTTGAGAGTTGGTTGTTAAATTGGTTGTTAAACTAGCAACTGACTTAGCAACCAATCAAGTCCTTTCACATGACAAATTGAAATTGTTTGCTAACTCGGACACTAATTATTAAAATAGCGACCGATTTAGCAACCAAGAACTTTATAGTATGATTTTGGGAGATGGTTGTTAGGTCAGTTGCTAAATTAGCAATAGATTTAGCAACTAATCTTGTTATTTTACCAAACAAAAAGAAATCGATCGCTAAATCAGTTGCTAAATTTTTAAATTAGCAATCAATTTAGTGACCAATCAAGTTTTCAAATGACCAAAATAAAATCAGTCGCTAAATTGATTGTTAATTTAAAAATTTAGCAATTGATTTAGCAACCAACTTGTATGGCTTTGGTGTTGGTCGCTAAATCGGTTGCTAAATAAAACTTAGCAACCGATTTAGCAACCAATTTTATTTCGAATTGGTTGCTAAATCAATCGCTACTGGAAAACGAATTTTTTGGTTGCTAAAATCGATTGCTATTCCAGAAATTTTTTGTAGTGATATGATTTTGTAAAGACAAAACCCAAGTGTTGTAGTGGAGTAGATAGCTTGTGATCCCAAGCTCTAGGAGCCTGTTTTAGTCCATATAACGACTTAGTAAGCTTGCACACCAATGTCTTGTCCCCTTGTTCATATCCTCTTAGCTTGGCTGCTTCATATATACATCTTCAGTCAAATCTCCAAGAAGAAAGGCATTATTAAAATCCAGCTGTCTAATATACTAACCCTTAGCCAATGCTGCTGTGAGGACCATTTACTATTTCTATTCATGATTAGTTACATTTACAATTTACTATTTATAGTAATCAAATTAATTAACTAGACTATTCTAAATTGGTTTTATGCCCATTTTTATATGTAACATTTCATTCCCCTTAATGACAACCTTGCCCTCAAGGTTGTGAAAAAAATTATAAAACCTAATTACAATTAAGTTTTTGGACAGTCAAGTCTCGATGGTTGAGGTGATCAAGCAGACCGACGCTTAAGGATAATAAGGAGATGTGGGCGAATAAGCATGCCTCAAACTTGTGGGCGAGTTACTTAACTTCTAATAGAAATTGTCTGGAAAATACTTGTTTATATTGTGTTTAACTGGTTTGTCTGATGTCTTAAGATGTGTACACTGAAACTTCGAGATTGACACTCAGCAGATCCAGCAAAGTGCGTAGGAAGACCACAACTCCGCATCTTCTGATGCAGTGTATATTGGATCCTGATGAGGTGTGGTGACAGACTGTCTCCGAGCCGAATGCCAACAACCGCATCTATGGAGTTGGTGGTTTCCACACATCCACACTTCGACCCTCCGCTTACGTGCTTAGGGCTTCCTTTCTCTCAGTGACTAGTGCTGCTCCTCATGACAAGGACGACGTTGACTTGCGGGAGTGTGTTCAAATCTTGAACCAGATTCTTCAGGACATGTGTCAGCAGCTGCATGAAATCGAGGATGAAATGGTACCAGACTCAACCTGAAGAAGAAGAAAGTGAAGAACTAGAAGCTTCTGGGCTTCAGAGTTGAGAGAACAAGAAGAGAGAGGTGAGAGAATTCTGTTAGAGTGAGAAGAGAGAACAGTTTTTGATATTGAGAAATGTGAACTAGCTCAACTGAATTAGTTACAAGTCTAGTATACATGTGTAATAATAACAGCTGTCACAACTGAAAACTAACACACTTGCTAATACTTTCTTACACTTAATAGCACCCTAGCTATCATTATAACTATTACTATCATGCTCTCTACTTTCTATATCTTTTTATCTAAAACCATGTTATGCTCCCTGCTTTTATTTTCTGCTATTGGACTGAATCTGCTGTGATGCCCTCTGCCATGAACTTCTACTTGGACTTTACTATATTCCCCTTGCTTCTCCTCGATGCTTAAGCTAGTAACATCATAAAGAGCACTAGAGTTTGTTGCAACATTAAGGCTATTCCTGAAATCCAAAAACCTACCACTTGGAAGCGCCTTGGTAAACACATCAGCCACCTGAATACTCCCTGGAACATGAGAAACTCGAATAGCACCCTTAGTAACATAATCTCTCACAAAATGGAAATCAGTCTCAAAATACTTAGACTTAGAATGGAGTATGGGATTTCCAGCAAGCTTTATTGCACTACTATTGTCACAATAAATTTGAGGAGAAGAATGCAAGTTAAGCTTCAGCTTTCTCATCAGATTCTGAATCCAGATTAGCTCAGCACTAAATCTGCTATAACCCTGTATTCAGCTTCAATACTTAATCGAGCCACTATAGACTGTTTTTTAGAGCTCCAAGATATCAAGTTTTCTCCAAAAAATGCACAGAATCCTCCAGTAGAATTTTGGTCATCAAGGTCACCACCCCAGTCTAAGTCAATATAAGCATGAACCTCCATAGCAGCAGCTTCGTGCAACCGTAAACCATAAGAAATAGTGCCACTAACATATCTCAATATCCTCTTTACCAACTCCCAATGTTCAAGCAATGGATTTGGCATGAATTGGGAAACTTTGCTCACACCATAAGCAAGCTCAGGTTTGGTTATTGTCAGGTACTGCAAGCTGCCAACTACAGACCTATACAGCTTTGGGTCTTCAAAATCTAGGCCTCCAAAAGCATAGAACTTAACTAAAGAAGGGAGAGGAGTTTGACATGGTTTACAACCAGTCATGCCTACTTTAGCAAGTAAATCCTTTGCACATTTATATTGACTCAGTAATAAGCCACCATCAGTCAAATTAGTAACCTGAATCCGCAAAAATAGGGCAATTTTCCCATGTCTTTCAGTGCAAATTTTGCATTCATCTGTTCAATAACACCATAAATCTCACTATTTGAGCTTCCAGTGACGATCATATCATCAACAAACACTAGCACATAGAGAACAAAGGCTGCTGTTATTCTCATAAACACTGACACATCTGATTTTGTAAAGACAAAACCCAAGTGTTGTAGTGCAGTAGATAGCTTGTGATCCCAAGCTCTAGGGGCATGTTTTGTTAACCATGTTACAATATGCATAAGTTTATTTGATTAGGTTTTGATGAATAACAACTATTGAAGTTAAGGATAAGAGTTGAAAGCAAGCAATAAGACAAGAAAATGAGTCTGCAAGCTTTGAAGACGGTTTAGTATATTAGGACTTAGGTAAACTTCTTGTCAAGAACCAAAGTTTATTATATCTCCCACACACACACTTAAAAAATGTTTTAAGAAACGTTTTACAAAGTGTTTTCTAAAGTTTTTGATTTATAAACAAAATTATATTATATATGCTAGCCAAAAACGTTTAGAAACTTGTTTTCAAAGCTACTATGGCTTAGGAGATGATTATAACATGTTTAGAAACATTTCCTTGAAGAATAAAACATTTTTTTACCTAATTTCCACTGTGGGTAACGATTACCCACCCTGGAGTAAGGTTACTCAGGGAGTAACGCCGTGGGTACTGATACCCATAAAGTGACTATCGATACCCACAAAGTAAGGTTACTCTTGGCTCAACGGTCAGATGAGTATCGATACCCAAGTGTTTTAAATGCATAAACGGCTAGTTTTTTTACATAATTACTCCTCTCCACTTAATTGGCAACGGTCTAATTTCTTTGGAGTACTATTAATAGATGGTTTGAGGTCTAATTTCATACACAACACATATTCTAAGTATTATTGTGCTTATGCTTCAATTTCTACACAATTTCAAAGTGTTTTTGGCACATATTTGAGAGATAACCAAATTTTGGTTCATAGAGCTTCAATTGTATTCATCTACTCTTTCTAGAGAGTTTTCAATGTGTATCTTTTGTTTGAGTGAGTTGGAGTGTGATTCTCCAAGGGTGTGAGACTTGATAAACACTATAGTCGGTGAGGATACCAAGATAAACATCAAGGGAAAATCCTGAAGTTGGGATACTTCGAGTGGAGTGGGTTAGTCGTTAGTGATCAAGATACCGTGAGGTGTTAGATTCAAGTGCTCGTTGTTGTAAAGGTTTATCAAGCACCTTGAAGCTTGGTGGCTTAGTGGAACTTCTCAGTTGCGATTGGGAAAGAGTGGACGTAGGCAAGAGTTATGCCGAACCACTATCTATTGTTGTGTGATATCTCTCTAAACTCAATCTCCTTTATATTCTTGCTGTTTATATTTATACAAGTGTTTTGGAAAGTACAAGCTCCTTAAAAACAGAAGTCAAGCTATGGCTCACCGAAGTTCGCTTAAAAACCGTCTTTGGTCAAAAACCCAAAACCATACATTTTCCAATCAAAACATTTTTCCTAACTCCTAAAACACTTCACTTTCATTTTTTTTCTTAAAACATATATTGCCCAATCTTAGGAACTTCAATTAACCATCTCATGTATAGGTCCTAAGTCTTTGAAAACATTTTCAATTATTTCATACATCATATTCATCATAAATCATACATTCAAATTAGACTTAGTAAACACTCATTAAACATCATACATCGTCATACATTAATCATCAATTCATCAATCATCATATCATCATTCATCAATCATTTTCATTAATCAAAGCTTTTCTAGCATCTTTAACTTATATTCGTTTTCTTTTCCTAATTCATTTCATTTTCATTCATTTCAAGCTTAACCCTAGGTCCAACTAGCCTAGGTTATCATGCTAGATTACATTTTACACTAACGAATCTTAAACCGTACATAGACTCCAAGCTCAATGCACGCAAGTGTGGTTTCTTCACATCATTGAACATCCAAGCACATCAACCTCGTATTCATCGCCTCTCTTAGCTTCATCAAGCTTCACTTAGCTTCTCTAACCTCTTATTACCATCATTCATCATCTATTATCACAAAATCCCCAAAAATCTAAATCTAGGGTTCATCAGAATCACAAGAGCAAGGGTTGTGATTGCATTTACCTTTAACCAACGATATGGGTGGTGATTCTTAGCTCATACCCAAGGTTGAGCCTCCCTAAAACCATAAGAATCACAAAAACTTAAACGCCCATAAATCCTAAAATTTCGCAGATCTTAAGGAGTAAAAATGGGGAAGGATTTTTGAGACCCATACCTCAAAGTTGGTATAGAAACGTAGAGGAGGTGACAAGCTTCGGGTAGCCACAAATAATGCGGCGATCGGAGTTCCGGATTGAAAGTTTTGGTGGTTTGAATGTTGGGGTGAATAGTGTCACCACCATCACCCTTTCTCTCTTTTCTTTCTTTCCTTTCTTCTCTTCTCTTCAAAAAGGAAGAGAAATGAGAGTGGGTGGAGGGCCCTTGGCCCTTATGCCCTTTAATGAAGGGCAATCTTGTACTTTCACATACTTGGCCCACTTTGGGCCAAAATCTTTAAGGTAAGTGTTCGCATTCGCGTCCCAAATATCTTTAGGAGTGTTTCTACATTCTTAGTTTCATCTTACACTCTTCCCGATTACCCTAAGTCGGTACTGTCACATCAATTAATGGTTTGGTTTACTGCATAGCTTAAACTAACAGCTTACTCTTTTTCACTCAGAAAAATCCACTGAATCCATAGATTCCAGCGAAATTCCTGAATTCTAAGTATATCATTGTTTCCTGGTGTAGGGCTTTACTGTACTCACTTCGTTTGTTTACCTCAATTGAATAATTAACCCCTTAATTTGAGTTATCAATTTCTTGGGGTTTACACTCTGCCGTAGGTACCCCCACCGCCGCCACCCACCTGATGCAAGAGTATCTTTAGAA
>JASCZI010121837.1:0-11785 GCA_036250425.1 Stylosanthes scabra | reverse complement strand
CTCGGGGAAGTGCGTCCGATAGTGGTCTGGGACTAGTACTGGACCGGTCGGGTTTGGCTAAAGTAACCGACCGGGTGAGCTCATCAAGCCATTAGGATTTAGACATACATCATGTGCATACTTGTGTGCCATTGCTTGGGTTTGCCTAAATGCATAATATCTGTTAATTGCTGTTGTCTGTACTAATTGCCTGTGTTTCTGCTACATGTAACATTTGATATGCTTTGTGCCTTGGTGTTTAATTTTGTGGTTCAAGTAAATATATCTTTTATACTCTGGGCGCTTGTTCCGTACTGGGAACCTAGGGTTGTGGGTTCTCACTCCGTTTGTTGATGTGATTTACAGATGAGGATCAGAATGCCACTTAGTTGGCTGTACCTGAACAGGTTAAGCAGGCGGAAGGGGAGGAGGCTGAGTTTGGATAGCCTAGTGTTTTGCATTTTGAGTACACAGTGGTGTATTTTGGTTATGGACTCCTTAATATTTGGAATGTCCTCTTTTGATGTAGTCTGTTGGTAATGTAATCTATACAGATACTTGTAACAAGGATTTCAGGGATTGTGAACGGTGATCACTCTTTGCCGGGATCATCCTGACTGTCGTACTCTAGTTATGTATTTATATATGCATGCTTAGCTCTAGTTAATATTATAACTTGTTCGCCTAAGAAAAGGGTAGAAACAATTCGTGACGTTTCCGCGTATATCTCACTCTGTTGTTCGGGCTTCTAGTGTTGTCTGTCTCCTTCCAAAAAAGTGTTATTCCAAACAGGTTTATTATCGTGATTCCTCGAATATCCACCTAAGATAACGGTTTCTCAGGCTTAAGTTGGGGTGTCGTTGTCCTAGGGTGTTATATTCTCTGTTTTAGTAATTTGGTCTAATCAAAAGGGTTAATTAACTATTATTGTTTAATCCGTCAATCCTCGTGGGAACGATACCCACTCACCGTGGTATTTCTTGATACGATTCGGTATACTTGCCGAGTTTAGGATTGTAAAATCTACATCAATTCACCTTCGCAATCCTCATGAAATCAACACTAGACTCTTCATATTCTTCTCCAACCCACTCTCCCCCATAAATTAATTCCTACACGTTATCCAATCTCCCATTAATAATTACCTCAATTAATGGATCCCCAACTTTCACATTGTTTGAATTTTCAATTTCAAATGTCGCTGGGATCGCCATTGAAGATGCCAAAGTCACTTTCACCGCCGACCCGGGACTCCCACTCCCATCATGCAGAGAAGCAGAGGTTTCTTCCATCAAGTGTGGATGAGCTTGGTCACTATAGACCTCAGAGCCAAACTCTTTAACAAATACCTCAAACACGATGTCATCAACTTTGAGTGATACCCGTTCATGGATCATCTCCCACTGAAAGGAATCTAACAGGACTCTTGCCGTGCTAAAAGACTTTGGCTCCTCTGTTCTGTCATCCTGTTTAATCATTTTCCCCCATAGCTTTGTAATTCTATTCAAGTTTTTAGAGCACCAGAGACCAATTGGAAGCCCCATAATTTCAATCCAAACTCGCCTCGACAAGCTTCCACAGAATTCCAATGTGGCCTAACTTCATAAAATACAGAGTAAAGTAGTTCATTTTCCATGGCCCCTTCTTTGATCTCCACCGAAGAGAAGGTGATGAGGCATCTATATGGTCCCATATCCCTACACTCGATCTCCACCGACCCCTTCCATTCATCTAACAAGAAGTTCATAGTCTTTCTAAACTCAATTACAAACTTCTATTCAAAAGATCTCTCTGTTCTGTAAACCAAACCATGTCTATCTTTTGCTTTCCCCTTCTGGTCCCTTTCTTTTCTCATTGCAGGTGTCCCACTGATCCCAGTGTCCTTAGTAGTGGTCCTTCGAACTTCCACCCACTTCGTCGTCGTTCTCAGGTGTACCTGTCGTTGGTGGTTGACAAGATATACACCTTCGTACCTTCTGAATTTAGACATTGTTAAGAAAAGTTTCCCTCCATGCCATAAGGTTCCATTTAGTCTCCTAATCGACCGCAGTGCTCCTCCAATCCTCTGGAAGCTTATGAAAGCAAAGGGTCCCTTAGCCTTCAATCTCAATTTCCTTGATATGAAAATATCCGTTACGTAACCATCACGTCCAAATTCCTCGTAGAGCTCCCTCTTTATCACACTATCAGGTAAGTTGTCAACGAAGATGGTAGTTTTCTCATCAGCCCCACTCCTTGTATAAAAGCCCCTGTTGATGTTCCTCCTAACTCCTGGTGGAAACCCACCCCCGCTCTCCCCCTTATTCCTTCCTCCGGCAAAGCCGGAGCCCTCACCGTGTTTCCCACACTCACCTTTCACAGCCCCTCTCACACCCTCCATTGAAAAATCCTTAGTTTTGTTTACACTTGTTCCCACATGCCCTTTAACCATTTCTCTGTTTTATTGTATGCATACATACATGAGGGCATGAGGCTCCAACTTGATTTGATCACGTCTTTTATTTTCTTTCATATTTTATTTTGTATTTTTATTTTATAATAGTATACATGTAAAAATATAAGTTGCAGAGTAGAAGTTGTTAAAACTATCTAATTTAACATCTATAATTTCATATGTATAACATCTATAATTTTAAACATTTAACATTTATAATCATTTGATTGATCTTTATTTTTTATTATTTAATATTTTCTATTTTGTAAGTGACAGACCAACAATTTTGTATGTTTCCGATGATGAAATTTGAGTTTATTTTTTAATATGTTATGGTGATTTGGGATATTTCTTAGGGTTAATGACGTATAAGAATTTAAAATTTTAATTTGAAAGATGATTAATTGTGGTTGTAATAATAAGGGAGATATTTTTTAGAATTGATTTGATTTAAATTTAGAATTTATGTTTGGTATAACTAAATGAAAGAAGATATGTATAAAAAGAAATTAAGTGTTGTGCTAATTAAATTAGCAGAGTGATTTACGCTTAGATGAGTATCGCGGGGAGAACTGATCAAAATATGTTTCTTTTTGTATTTTTTTTTGTATGTAGGAAGGATATAGACGCCACACTCAAGACAGGTGAGAAGGTGAAAGATAAGTCTTGGTTTTTGGTCGCCACAAGTTGCCTTGACAAGATCAGAAGATCGCCACAAGCCACCTTGATAAGATCTGAACGATTTCGAGCAGTTTAATAGGATAAGGTTTATATTCCTTATGTATGTTATTTTTTTGAATTTGTTAGAAAAAATAGTAAATTGAAACAGAAAATAATGATAGTACGAATAGTCATTGGGAGACCTAAAAAATAGGAAATTATAAAAAAAAGCATCACAGCTATTAGCCTCACATATTGAACCTTTATTTTACGGTTTGTTGTTTTTTGATTGCCAAGCTTAGCGGAGCTCTTCAATCTCCATCCGCCCTTGTGCTTTTTCCCTAAATTCAGCTAGGGTTTTTGGTTTGCTGACGGATATGATTTCCTGGAACTTGCCTGGCTTTCAGTGCATGAAGGTGGACGTCGGCACTAAGGTTAGGAATCTCCATGGCCACCTTCGTAAATCTGGTGATGTAGTCTCAAAGGCTTTTGACGGCGGCCCCAAGACCGGTTCGGAAAAAATAATATTTCGTTGCAGATAGCTCCAAACCAGATTACGGGAACCTTATCAAATTTAGAAAAGATGGTGTCATAGGATGTAACCAGTTAAAAATACCGAGCACTGGACTCCGGTCATTCTCCCTAGGATTGCAGGAATGATAAAAGAGTGCTTGGCCATGGATCGAAGTACTGTGCGTCCCTATGATCGCTACCACTCCCAGTTTGAATAGACTGTCACTTAAAGGAAACTAGCCACTACTGTCAAATGGTCGAGTGGTAGAGTTAGCCCCTATCCGAAGGTCCTGGGTTGGGTATACTCAATAACATAAGTCCTTGGTATTCGGCGAACTCGAATAACCCATCAAATTCACGTGAATAAGGACTTCCCGTTATTGGTAGGGACGTAGAGTTAATGGCCTCGGAACTAACCACATTCCTCCCATCCGTTGCCTTTAGGGATCAGCAGCTAAGGTCATCCGCACACTTCAACCCATGGCCAAGACACAAGATCACTAATCACTACTAACATTAATCATAATGGCAGAAATAAAACAGGCAGCATAATAGCAAGGCATAATGGCAAAGTAGCAGAAAATAAATGGGCAGAATAATGGTACTTAAAATTAACAAAAATGAATCATGCAGAGTAACAGTATAACAGTTAAGCAGAAAAGCAGCAAAATGTTTGGCCGATGTGGCTTACAAAAAGGAAATCCTAAGAACTAGAACTAAAACTACAACTATAAGAAAATCGGTGTATGAGGGCTCCCCAAAAATGGGTGTGGTATCCTCTATTTATAGATGTTGTTTAGCCTCTGATGGGTACGCACAGGTGCTTTAGGTGCGCATAGGCTCCGCTTTCCAACTTTGGACATGACGCAAAAGTCTTGTAGATGCGTACGCATGTCACCATAGGTGCGTACGCATATGCAGCTGAACTAGCCTTCAAGTTTTTCTTCGTGATTTGCTCGTTCCTTTCGCTCCTTTTAGCCACTTCTGTTCCGTACTTAGCCTATTAAAACCTGAAATGCTTGAACAAACAAATCAAGGCATCGAGCGGAATGGAAAACGGTTGAATACATAGCAAAAAATTGGCTAAAATAGCAGGTGTTTGCACTTCAAGTCATAAGAAACGATTATTCATGAACTCACTTGTTTTGCAAGTATTTAAGTGGTCAGAGGCTGATAATTTGCCGATTTATAGCACATAATAAACCACCAAAAATGGTTTTATCAGCTTTCATGTTGTCCTTGATTGATGGTGCTTAAGTAGTCGAAATCGCAGACATAAACAGCAGAGGCTGCAAAGTGGTTGTTGAATAGGTCTGCAAGCTCATCAAAGGAGAAAATAGAACCTGCAGGCAAAGAGGAAAACCAAAGCAAAGCAGCACCATCTAAAAAACTTGGAGAAAAGCAACAAAGAATTAGGGTTAGAGGCACCGTTCAAGAGCATCATGTTCTGAAATTTTGTAACATGGATGTTTGGGTCCCGAATGCCATCGTAGGCTTTCAGAGTGGTTGGCAGAGTGAAATTTGTCAATATTTGGTAAGCCATAATCTCCTTGAATAGGGGATTATTGTATTTATTGGCTTCCTCAGCTCTGAGGGAAAAAGTGTTGGAGACGTGAGTCACTGTTCTTGCAGCTTGAGTGTCACCATTGTCATCAGTGACACTGCCACCATCTCTGTTGTCATCATCGGTATCCATGTTGTCCTCGTGGTCACCTCCTCCGCCTCCGCCTCCGCCTCCGCCACCTCCTCCATTATCATTCTGAGTGTTTCAGAGTAGTTAGATCTCCTCTCTCATGGCTTGGTTGTCAGCTTGGAGGGTGCTGACTAAGGCAAAAAGTTCCTCAGTGGTGGGGGTGACTGTTGGTTAGCAATTCCTGCGAAGACAAAAAAGGAATAGAGAAAAAAGTGTGGAAAAATTGTTAAGACTCGGGCCCCACAGTGGGCACCAAATGTTCTGGGCTAGTCACCGGAGAGAGCTCTTCCTCAGATGCAAGTACTTGGCTAAGTGACGACGTCCCCAAGACCGGTTCAGAATCCATTAATTTTTTTGAAAACCGAAACTCGTTGCAAATAGTTCTGAACCAGCTATGAGGGCAACGACAAATTTAGTTAGAAAAGGTGGTCACAGGATGCAACCAATTAAAAATACCGATTATTAAACTCGAGTCGTTCTCCCTAGGAATCGAAAACAGTGGTTTGCTCTTGGTTGTGAAAAGTTCGGGGTTGCAATAGTTGTTTTGGGAACAGAAAGGAGAAAGCAGAATATGATAAAAGCAAGAATTAAAGAGTGATCGGCCTTGCGTTGAAGTATTGTGCATCCTATAATCATCGCTAATCCCATTTTAGATGGTCTGTCACGTTGAGGAGTTAGCCACTCTGTCTAATGGTCGAGTGGTGAGATTAACCCCTATCGAATGTCCTTGGTATACGAATAACGAAAGACCAAGGTATTCGGTGAACTCGAATAACCCATCAAATTCATGTCGTTAAGGTATTCTCGTTATTAGCAGGGACATAGCGTTAACGGCATCGTAATTAACCCCGATTCCTCCCATCCGTGCCCTTAGGGATCAGTAACTAAGGTCATCCGAACACTTCAACTCATGGTCAAGATACAAAAACACTACTCCATAATTGCAATAATCATAACAGCAGAAATATAACAAGCATAATAAAGAGACATAATAACAGAAATAGGAGAATTATATTGAAAATTAAATGGATAGAATAACAGTATTATAAAGCAAGCATAATAATAACGAGGCACAATACCAAGAACAGAATAACTATGATTGAAAATTAAATGAACAGAGTAACGAAAGTAATATTAATCAAACAAACATAAAAACAGTAAATTATTTGGATAGTGTAGCTACAAGAAAAATGGAAATTCTAAGAACAATTAAACTAAGAGAGAAAACGGGAGAATATGAATTCCCCAAAAACTCTCCAAAAATTATTCAAGACTCGTGATCCCCAAAAATGGGTCTCAAAAGGGTGTGTGTTGAATGAGGTAGCATCATTCCTATTTATAGGCCTCCATTTGACTTGAAATTTCCTTTATGACCTTCAAATTGAGTGATGTCCACGCCGTGGTGTGTACGGACCAAAGTGGTGGATGTGTACGCACCCACGTCGAAACTTGGACTCCAAGTCGGTAAAAATGATGGGTGCATACACATTGAATCCCTGTGCGTATGCATATGAGCAGTTTATATACCATTTTAAAGCTCTGGATGTTAGCTTTCCAATGGCGTTGGAACCATGTCATTTGGACCTCTGTAACTCAAGTTATGATCCAATTAGTGTGAATAGGTCAGGATTGAAAACATTAGGAAAATTCTGAGCACCGATCTTTGGACGCGAATTTCTCATAGAATCAATTTGAACTAGAAGAAGTGTTCAACATGAAAGTTGTAGATATTGAATTCTTATTTCCAAAGAGTCCAAGTTTGCTCCAATCCGATGACTATAGTTCCCTTTCTTCTCTTCTCATTCTTGCTTCTTTTGCCTTCCTTGGCCATTTCCAATCCAATTTTAACATATCTAGGCCTGAAACACTTGAACAAACACATCAAGGTATCAAATGGAATAGGAATTAAGTAGCTCTATAGCAAAATATGGCCAAAATGCATGTATTCACAGTTTAAGCCCTAAGGAGCAACAATTCATGAATGCACTCAATATGCAAGTATTTATATAAGTGAGTTTGGTTTAATAATTTGCTTTTTTATAGCACAAGATAAACCATCAGAAATGGGTGGGCCTGCAAGGGCACTCCAACGATCAAGTCAGTAAGAGAATTACTTATGAGTATAAATGAGTAAGTGAGAGAAAGCATATCTTGTCTTGTGTTCGATGTTGGGTGTATTTATAGAGAGGTTTGAGGTCAATCATTGCTCCATTAATGTGTTCCTATTATTTAGGGACGGTTACAAGTTCTTGTCTACCATTTTTTAGCGGTTACAAGTTCTTGTCTTCCATTACATATGTTAATTTAGTCACACGTGTGAAATGAGTTAATTCAAATTATCTAGGCCGAGAGATGTGTTTGGTCAGGCTACTGTAGTTTTAGGCCAAGGTCTGATGGGTCATATCATCTTCCTTTTCTCCATCTCTGTTCTTCATTTCCTTTACCTCTTCTTCTTTTCTCTTCACATTCAAACTCACACCACAAGGTTTATGAGAATAGCTTTTTCTACCTCATGTTTTTCCTCACATATTGGCTATGACTTTTCCAATGCTTATAATGAATAGATTGCAGTTGTATTACCGTAGCATTTTTTTAGGTGACTTTTAGATGTGTTAAAAATTATTGGTTATGATATTATGTTATTTTAGATGTGTTAAAAAATTAGTTGACATGTTATCATGTTATTTTGGACGATTTTAGATGTGTTAAATTATTTATGTGTTATGATATTGTTTCGGATGTGTTTTCAATCTATTATCAATAAATTAGTTTTCTCAATTAAGCATACTAGCTATGACTCTACTTGTAATTTGCTCAATTTAAAAAATATATATAATTTGCTTGTGCATATAAATAAATAAATAAACCAACTATTAAGAAAAAAAAAAGGTTAGTTGATCATACTAAGGGCCTTGTGATTTGAAATATGTTAAGAAGCAGCTCAGTAGCTGGAGTGGTGTACATGAAGCCGGGTGAAGTCGGATCTTCCCTAACTAGATTTGGTCCAAAATATACTCCGAGTTTATTATTGAGGTCCTACTCGACTTCAATCTCAATGAAATCTTCTTTCCTTTTGGCCAGTTGAAAACCGGATAAAAACTGGTAAACCACTATTATGGACTTTTTTAAAGAATGTGACTTTTATGGAATTTCTTTAACATTTAAAAGTCTAATAACTATTGCCTTTGAAAACAAATAAACAAAAAATAAATCAATTAAAATTAAATAAACAAAAATTAAAACATTCACTTTTAAAAAAATAAATTAAACATTCCACCAGAATGCTACGTCAGCTGGAGGCGCCTTCAAGCTTCGCGACACTGGGCAAGAGGCGCTTTTGCGTGTCACGCCTCCTCCAACGTGGCGCCTTAGGTGGACACGCCTCCATGCTGGAAATGCTACCCGGTTTGGCGCTTCCACAGTTGAAGGCGCTAGGCGTGTTGGCGCATCCGAGTCAGCTTTGGTCAAAAAAATCCAGCTGCCACCACGGTGGCAACTGTGTAATATGTTTCAAAACAGTGGCATTTTTGGAATAAGTTTTACAAACCGTGGCACAATGATAAATTAGTCTGAGGTAATGGGTTGTGCTAGGTACTGGTCAAAATTTGAGCCAACAAATTTACAGAATCAGTAAATTTTTTCATCCTTCATACTACATAAGTACATAATTCATATTACATTGCTACATTTTATTATATAATTTAATTTTTTTAATTAATTATATACTGCTAGGCTACCCGGCCGGGACCGGAAGACCCCAGCCTAGATCCAGTCCCGGCTTCACAACTTGACTGGGTTGGCTTCATATATTTTGAGCCGATTTCGGGTCACTTTGAAATCAGATAAAAAATGGTCCAAATTTCATCGGGTTTGGGCCGGGCATCGTGTTGGTCCAGGCCATGACCCTTCAGGTCGACATAAATCAAAATGACTGAAAACAAACATGACTGAAAACAAACATATCTACATAGGCCCTATCCAAAAGGAATTAACAACTATGGAATTTGGATTGTATCTCTTGGAAAAAGAAAAAAATCCTGAAAGATCCACACATGAATTCCCAACCTATTCTACCCCTTATTCTAGTACCTCTTGAACCATTGAATTGACTTGAGCGTCATACTCCTTGCAGGTATACCCCCGGCGTTGGGTCTGGAGGCCACTTCTAAGACGAGAAAAAATAACTCTTATTCTTTTCATCAATCCGAACTATGAGTAGTTTTATTTCAAAACATTCTAACTTTCGCTTGATAAGAAACACTTTGTGAGTAATCATCTATCAAATAATCAAAATACTATGCTCCTTCTAATGATAATTCTAAGTAACTCCCACACATTAGAATGAATCAAGTTTAGTATAGTATGTGCTTACTTTTAGCTATGGATATTTTAAACTTCAATCTATGCTACTTGGTTGCCACAATGTCCATAGAAAGATAGATTCACCATTTTGAGTCCTAAAAGGAGATTACGTTCTGCAAGAACCAAATTCTAACATGTGGTCTAATTTGTGATGCTACAACATAATTGTCTCTTGTTGATTTGCAGATACAACTGATGCCTCCGCGTCTTGAACTATATCTCTAAAAATCAAGTATAAATTGGTTGTTAGCCGTTTTACTATCACAATCACACGAGCACCATTAGTCACCTTCAATGTTCCACTTTTAATATTCATCTTGTACCCTTGAGAATCCAACAACTCAACATATTGTAATTTTTTTGTGGGTGTTATGAATGTTGGGCTCGATTTTTCTATTTGGCCAAAATAACGAGCGTTCTACAACCTAAGAAGAACTACAAGGGACCTGAATCACCAAGGCTCTCGAAGCTAGGATCCAGTGGGCCCAAACGAACACAACTATCCTCCCAAGAGGCCTTCAAATCGGGAGTACGTTATGATCATCAGTAATATATAAAAGAGGGAACAAGTTCCCCTTCAAGGTATGATCACCTAACCCTAAATCTACTTTGTGCCTCTTTGACACATTTGATTTGGGTGTCCGAGTGTCTTTGTAGGTATACCCCTCGCCTTTTACAAATCAACCTTCAAAAGATCTCGTTTGTGATTGCCAAGGGAATAGGAGGTCCTGATATTCCCAGATACACTAAGGTACATTTTGTATGGTGGGTATATTTATTGTTTGAATATTTCATGGTTATTTTATGCCAGTATTAATATCTTTCATTGTAATTTTTCGTAATTTACTCAATTTAATATTTATAATTTCATACTTGCAATATCCGTAATTACACACTTATAACATCTAATATTATGCATTTATTCTAAAAAAATGTCAAACATTTTTAATAGAATGGTAGAATCATATACTCATAAAAAAAAAAAATCATATGTTCACGGCCTAACTATGAGTCTATGACTACCAAATATTTTTTATAAAAAAAAATTATATACTTGTACTTATTGCTTTTAAAAGTTTGAAGTACTCTTAAAAGTATCAAAAGAGATTTTTTAAAATTAATTTATAATTATCAAATTAAAATGTCTACTATAATTTGCTATATTAATTAATTGAATAATGCTATATGTACAACTTTTTTCATTAACCAAGGTCAACCAAAATTTAATTTAATAGAAATCATTGTCATCCCTAAAGATGTGTAACATATTATACAACACAGTTACACTTAATTGAAAAAATTGCTTGAACAATTAGCATTTTCCATTAATTAATATGTATGTTTATTCTTACTTTATTATATTCATATCTATTAAAAATTAATTTTAATTTTAAAAATAATTTTGCAAAAATCACCCTTTTTTATGTACCAAAGATAGTTATTGCTAATTTTTATAAGTAAGAGTTTAATCAAATCGGACCTCTATGCAATGTTATGTTTCACTTAAGTCAGATGGTGCACATGGGCCGGGTCGGTTTGACGAGATTCCAACCCGACTCTAATAGTACACCGAATCTAATCTTTCAACTTAAATAACTCAACGGTCCGGGTTTGACAAGATCCGAACCCGGACCTAATAGACCCAACATGTAGAATATGATGTATGTATGCATGCAACGGTTTAATGTTGTAGGTTTTGATTAATGACAATCAATGAAGGGTTTGAGAAACGATCATTGAAAGCAAAACAACGACAAGACAAAGAAGACGAAGTCCACAAAAGATTA
Source organism: Stylosanthes scabra (assembly GCA_036250425.1). Taxonomy (NCBI): domain Eukaryota; kingdom Viridiplantae; phylum Streptophyta; class Magnoliopsida; order Fabales; family Fabaceae; genus Stylosanthes; species Stylosanthes scabra. The sequence continues at coordinate 357 of JASCZI010121837.1, read as the reverse complement.
GAAGAGGGGTTAGAACGATAGGACTTAGTTTTTATCCTGTTAAGAACCAAAGATCATATCTCTCTCACACACACACAAACGTCTTTAAAAACATGTTAACATATTTAAAAATGATTTAGATTAAAAGGTTTTATTAAAACCCTAGCCGAAAAGCTTTCGAAACATGTTTTGCATGAAAAACTATGCAAAGAATCGATTCTTTGGGTACAAGAATCGATTCTTGTAGAAGAAACTTCAAAGCATCGATTCTGTATAAAAGAAACGAAGCTCTTTTTTCATGGAAGCTCTGGAGAATCGATTCTTGGGTGAAAGAATCGATTCTTCCATAAAAGAATCGATTCTTGAGGTGAAGAATCG
>JASCZI010121834.1:7948-18470 GCA_036250425.1 Stylosanthes scabra | reverse complement strand
AGATATCGCTCAAGCAGTTGGATTGGTCAGTCGATTCATGGCGAATCCAGGAAAAGAGCACTGGAGTGCTGTGAAGAGGATCTTGAGATACATCAAGGGAACCTCGAATGCTGCATTATATTTTGGAGGATCTGAGTTTACAATCAGAGGTTACGTGGACTCTGATTTCGCAGGGGATCTTGATAAAAGGAAATCCACTACAGGCTATGTGTTTACTCTTGCAGGAGGTGCAGTAAGCTGGTTATCTAAGCTACAATCTGTTGTAGCGCTGTCTACTACAGAAGCTGAATACATGGCAGCTACGCAATCTTGCAAGGAGGCAATTTGGTTACAAAAGCTAATGGAGGAACTCGGCACAAACAGGAGAAAATTTCAATATTCTGTGACAGTCAGAGTGCCTTGCATATCGCAAGGAATCTAGCTTTTCATTCAAGGACGAAACACATAGGAGTTCAATATCATTTTGTTCGAGAAGTAGTGGAGGATGGTAAAGTGGATATGCAAAAAATCCACACCAATGACAACCTTGCGGATATTATGACGAAACCAATCAACGCAGATAAATATGGTTGGTGTAGATCCTCTCTTGGCCTATTACAAATGGGAGCAACATGAAGATACCAAAATAATAATTTTGAGTGGGAGATTGTTAGAAACATAATTATTATTTTGGTTAAAAAGGAAAGATTTTATGAAGCATCATGATGACATGAATAGTAAAAAGTTGAAGATATTAAGAAATATAATCATGAGTAATGATTATGATTAATAATTAAGATAAAAAAAAAGGAAGAGGCGGTGCATTTCCACCGCCATACTCACATATATAAGTGAGTGGTGTTGTGTGTGAATGTGTGTGTCGAGTGAAGAAGAGAGTGAGTGAGTGGAAGTGTGAGTGGAAAGAAAAAGTGAGTGTGTGAGATGTATGGTGAGGAATAAGAGTGATGGTGCACATTAGAAATGTGTAGTGAAGGTTCATAGTGAGGTGCAAGAGAGTAAGTGCACTATAAAAAGTGTTGTAAATTTTCTCCTTGTAATTTAACCATTCAGTCATTGTATTCCTAAAATTGTTCAAAGTTAAAATTATCGTGTTCAGCTCCGCCTATTTTTCGACCTTAAATTTTAGTTGCGTTATTCTGTTCCAGTTACTCTGGTACCTAACAACTTTTACTTTCTAAATATTTTTCTCAGCTGGCTTTCTCTTCATTGCTGGAGAAAAGAATGGCTAGGACCGAATTCAGCTTCACATCATGGTTGGAATGGGATAGACATTACTCTTCTTCTTGTGGCATGAAGAAATTGAAAGAACCACTCATGAATGCTGATAATTCTACAATTGATGAGGTACCATCCTCAAGAAAGAGGAAGAGTGCAAATGCTTTTGGTTATGGTCTTGAATTAGAGACAGAAGGAAAGCGGTTAACGAGAAAAACAGGATGATGAATATCCAGAAAACAGAAAGAGGCCGTTTCGTGCAAAATAACCAACATGATTTCAATAATGCTGAATTTGAAGTTGCTGATATTTTGCTTAATCTTAATACCTACTTCTTAGAGAGGGTTAATTTAGAGGTTTCAAATGGCACCGTGAATTCAAATCCGAGTTATGTCAATACACCAACAGACCAAGTACGGGTTTTTTCAAATAGCATTTTCAAGAAGACCGTTAACTTCGGGGTTTCTCGCATCAAGAAACAAACAAAGAAATCAGTTAATCAAACAACCTTTGAATTGCCACAAAATTTCAAGAATGTAATAAGTGATATGGGTGGCAGCAGGATCACTCTCCTAATCGAAAAAACTCTCTATAAGTCGGATTTGGACCGGCAACAAAACCTCGATACCGTCAATGCAGGTCAAGGATAGAGAGTTTTTGCTTTCCACAGAATTAGAGAAAGGAGGGGAAATCAAAGTGAAATTGATCCAACCCTCACTAGAAATCACTGAGTTGACTTTGGTTAAGTGGTTCATGCCCAAGGAAAATGGATCAGTAAGCACATCCTATATTCTGAGGTCAAACTGGATGAATGTTGCAGAGGCTAACATACTAAAAAAGGATGATGTTGTTCAAGTTTGGTCCTTCCGAGTCCAAGAGAAGTTATGCATGGCAATTGTAAAGCTTTGATTTATTGTTTAATTTTGTTCTTCAAGCACTAGTGAATTTTGTTATCTTTTTGTCGTTGTTTTGTTTTTTTTATACTGGAATAGTTTAAAACAATTATTTTAGTTTTTCTGTTACTGTCTATTAGGATTCTGATTATGTTTTTTATTAGGAAGGTTAGTTAGTTAGTTCTGTTTTCCTTATATAGCTCTGTATATATAAGGTACATAAATAAATGCATTAATATTTGTAAGCTAAATTCATTTCAATTGTATTTTCCAGTTTCTTCTTCCCTAATCTTTATCTCATCTTCTAGCTAAGTTTTGCTGCTACACTACTCTTATAATCCGACGATCAAAGATCTTTTCAATGGGGAATTTGTGAGTGAAAAGTATCTGAAAAGAAAAAAGATGGAAAACAAAAAAGAGATATAGATAGAAGCAGTCAAATCGGTGTCTAGTGTATGTCTAAATAGGCTTTTTCTTCCCATGAATTATGTAGTTATTTCGATGTGTCAATACTCAATAGGATAAACCTCAGAGATTTAGTATATATTTTTGCATGGGATATTCTTATCTAACATGGACAATTGTGAAAGGATGTGGTTGAAGTCTTGGATATTATTGTTCAATTTGATGATTAATGATGAGAAAAAAGGATGTGATTTCATGATTTATAAAGGAACTTCATAACAAGTCCAAAAAAAAAAATATAGGAACTTCATAACAGATTTTTTATGGGGTTAAAAATGACACTATAACTTTTTTAAAAATTATGGCGTTACTTGTTATTTTTGAAGGACTAATTGACACCAAAATTTTTTTCAAAGAACTAATTTGTCCAATATAAATTCTATTAAACATTAATTTTGGTATTTACTTTTTTTTATCTGGGGAAAATAACTATACTTTTAAATAATTATATGATAAAATATGTTATAATATCAATATATAAAAAATTTATTAATGTAAAAAGAAAAACCAAATTAAATAAGGTGTAGCTAAAATATTATTTGCATTGTCTCACTCCTAATAGAGGTATTCAATTTAAGTCTCTTGATAAATCTTTAGTAAAAGAAAAATAGAAAAATTGATTTAACCAAATTAAATAAATTAAAACTAAACCATATAACATTTTAACTAAACCAATTTTTAAGTGCCCGTGTATGAGATGCGTTAAAAGTGATGATTTTAATTTGTTTAATTAAAATTAATATTAATATTAATAATATAAATTTTCATGATATGTTTTGCATGCTAATTAAAGAAACTTTAAAATTACACATCAAATATAGATTCCAATAGTGTTTCGGTAAGCAATCATTACTAATGTATATAAAAAGAGTAATGCTACGAACCAATATTAAAAAGTCAAGAAACTAATAAATAAATAAGCATTTAAAAATTAAAAAAGTTATCAATTTGCATAATATAAAAGTTATCATCCATTATTTCTTATTAGTTTCTATGGACTCTTAAATGAAAGTTCCCTAAATTAAATAAAAAATAAAACACCTAATAAACTAATGGGATATAATAGGATAAAATATATATTAAAAATAGTTATACAACACTTATATTTATATATAAAAATATAGTGACTGATTTAATTATATATTTTAATCAAATAATTGTATTTTACTTCTTGTAATAATATGATTAAAAGAGATACATTTACATCACTATTTCACTACTTTTATGTTTAAAGATAGTTTTATAGCAGTTAAATCACCACCATTAAAACTAGCTATTATCACCACCTCGATTATTTAAAATCCAAATAAACTAAATTTCAATCAAATTTTATGAAAAGAAAAAGAGAAAATTTGAAATAACAAAAAATTAGGATTTTCAAATAAAATCTTTTCTAATTTTTTGTTTTGTTCTAGATAAGATAATTGGTTCACAAATCAAATCAATTACATAGGTAATAATAGCTTTTTATAGATATTCAAGACCTTCCCTTCTAACTTAAATCTTTTGATATATTTATTATTTAAGATTTTAAACTTTAATAAGAGATAAAAAATCTACCAAAATCAAGGAAGTGTTCTTTTGACTTGCTCTGCAATTAAACAACTAGTGGTAAAGTAAACCCTTTTTCTGAAGGTGCTATATATTATTACATGAAAAATCCTTTATAATCAGCGAAATTAATTTATTATAACAAGAAATTCTCTATCACATGTAGTATTCCTCACATTATATCCCCACTTATTTTTCCAAATTAATCCTATTCAACATAGAGTCTTGAAATCTTGATTCACTCCAAAACAAGCTCTTCAATGGCAGAGGCAGACACAGAGGTTGCCCCAAGAAAGAGACTCATTATCAAGCTTCGTTTGCCTCGTTCAAGAACCTTCTCATCCGAAGACTGCAAACTTAAGCACGATCCTGATTTTGAAAAGCGTGGATCAGAATCTATGGCTTCTGACTCATGCGGCGAGAAGAGGAAGAAAGATCAATGTTGCAACACTACTGAATACTCCTCAAAAGTTTCAAGAACCTTGCCAACCGCCACTGTACACTGCAAACAGAAGAATGTCGATGATGCTGCTGATTCTTGCCGAGGCGGAAAGAGAAGAAAGTTAATCATTTCTGAAATTTCTGTTTCCACAAAGAGTGAAGCCGAACATGCCACAAAATCTTCTGTCCAAGAACATCACAATGCACATTCAAGAATCCCAAGAACTGGTTCTAAGGAGAAGGAGGAGGAAGGCGTGGAGTGCAAGAAAGAAGAGATTGTTCCGAGAATGGATCGTTATCAAAAGATGCAGTGCTGGGCGATCTTGAAGCGGTTCATGGTTGGAAGAGATGGCTGGGCTTTGAAAAAGCCTCTGGATCCCAAGAATTTAGGTGATAACCGTGAGAGAGTGTTGTTGAAGCCCATAGGAATGGAGGATATAGAGTCAAAGCTCAACAAATTCATGTATTCAGGGCCTGATGAGTTTGCTAAAGATGTGAGGCTTTTGTTCTCTTATGGATTGATGTACCCTCAAAGTAATGACATTCATAGAGTTGCATGGAAGTTCAGTGAGAGCTTTGAAATTACTTGGAAGGCCTTGATGAAAAAGTGGTCAATGGAAGAGAGGAAAATGAACGTGAACTTGAAAAGGGGAAGAGCTAATAATGTTATTATCAAAGGAAGAAGCCTAACGTTGAAGAAGGCCACCTAGGCTTTCAACAATTTCCTTTAACAATGTTTATGAAACTCAGTCAAGCAAAACCTTGCCCTCTGTTGGTTTCTAGCCTCAAATTTTGGCATGCTCATACTTATTCACATTGATGTTTTATTCTGTTAGTAATATTGTAATTGTTCATATTATTTTGTGAATTAATATACATGAACACACAATTTAGTAAAACACATGGTAACTATACAGTTTCATACATGCGCCCAAAAAATATTCAACATCGTGAAACACGTTTTTTTTTCTTTCTCCTTTTTCTCATCTTCTTCCTCCATCTTCTTCTGTCCTTTTTCTTCCTCTTTCTCTTTTCTTCTTCCTCCTCCTCCTTCTCTTCATCTTCATCTTCTTCTTCCTTCTTCTTCTTCCTCCTCTTTTTCTTCTTCTTCTTTCATCTTCTTTTTTTTTTCTTCTTCATTGCCTCCGCCTCCGCCTCCACTTTGGACTTCGACTCATTCTCTTTTTTTTTTCTCCTCCTCCTTCTTTTTTTATGTTACGTTGTTCTTCTTCTTCTTTTCCTTTCTCTATTATGTGGTTGTTGTTGTTCTTCTTCTACCTCTTCTTTTTCCTCTATTATGTGATAGTGGTTGTGGTTTGTGTTGTTTTATTGTTATTAAACCAAATTGAACAGAATATTAATCAATTTGAGCAGACTTTTGATATCACCATTCTAGGATTCTGCTCAAATTGTTTCAGGGGTATGTCCAATTGTATATGTTCGTGATATATTGAAATGCTGCTCATATTGATTTAGGATTCTGTTTGTGTTTGTTAAATGTTGAATTTATGTGTGAGTTTCTTTGTGATTTGAACTTGATTTAGATTCACTTGATCTAGGTTTTGGTTCTGAGTATCTAGGATTCTGCTCATATTAATTTCGAATTCTGCTCAACGCTTTTTTAAATTCTACTCAAATTGTTTCAGGGGTATGTTTAATTGTATATGTTCGTGATATATTGAAATGCTGCTCAAATTGATGTAGGATTCTGTTTGTGTATCTTAAATGTTGAATTTATGTGTGAGTTTCTTTGGTTTGTACTTGATTTAGATTCACTTGATTTAGGTTTTGATTCTGAGTATCTAGGATCCTGCTCAACGCTTTTTTAAATTTTGCTCAAATTGTTTCAAGGTATGTCTAATTGTAGATGTTCGTTATATGTTGAAATGCTGCTCATATTAATTTAGGATTCTGTTTGTGTTTCTTAAATGTTGATTTCATGTGTGAGTTTTTTTGTGGTTTGAACTTGGTTTAGATTCACTTAATTTAGGTTTTGGTTCTGAGTATCTAAGATTATGCTCATATTGATTTAGAATTTTGCTCAACGCTTTTTTAAATTCTGCTCAAATTAGTTTAAAATTCTGTTTGTACATCTTACATATTGAAGAAGAAGAACAACAACAACAACGTAACATAAAAAAAAAAAGAAGGAGAAAGAAGAAGAAAAAAAGAAAAAGGCGGAGTACGAAGTGAAGAAAGAGTACGAAATAAAGGAGAGATGGAGGCAGGGCAAAGATAAAGATGGAAGTAGGACAGAAATGGAAGTGGAGGCGGAAATAGAGGTGGAAGCGAAGGTGGAGAAGAAGAAGAAGAAGAAGAAGAAGAAGAAGAAGCTGCAGCAGTGTCCGTACGTGGAAACGCATGAAAAAAAGATGTGTTTATCTGCAGAGCACGCATCTTAAATGAGAGTGGTGGTGATTTATGTGTCTGGTGTGTTTATGTGTAGATATAGCATTCCTGTTATTTTGTTTACTTTATGTTAATAATAAAATGGACTTCAAAGTACAACTAATTCTTTCTATAATATAATATAAGTATAGTTTCAATCGATGAGAAATCAAAATTAAGTTCTTTCCAGTAACTAAAAAGTAGGTGAAAAGATTACTCACTTAGATTCCAAATGTTGTGATTGTATTTACGAAAAGCAGAATATATATGTCAAAGAATACATCTTGTAACACCTGAATCTTTTTCCCTATTAGCAAACGTGTTACATTTAGTTACTTTAGTTACATATTACTTATTATATCCTATCTATTAAAATATAAAAAAAATAGGACACGAGGCTCAACGTTCGCCATTTGAAAGTCCTCTCCTGTTGACATGTGTCCATTACTGAATGATCACCAAGTATTTGTGAACTGCGGGCAATTGATCGATTAGTGTCAGTTCCAACAAATTTGTTAACCCTATATAATTATTAAAATTATAATTAAATTAAAATTAAAATAGCAATTAATAAAAAAGCAACTAATTAGGAATTTTAAATTCAAATATTCCCTCAATCAAATTTCTGATCTACTTGGAATTTGTAATTAATGCAAACTGAAATTTATATTATAAATACAAATAGGGGAAGTTTTCATTTGTTATCTGGGTTTTATGGTTTTATGATATTCTCGTTCTTTTTTGTTTTGTCTTTGTCATTGATTTTATGTTGATAATTTTACCAATTACTCAGAAGTAATCGTGATTTGAATCATTATTTAGATTTGTTGACTTTTGGGACACTATGCTTTCACCTCCGTCTCAGTACCAGATTTATGTAAGTTTCTCACATAATATTTTATTCAATAAAAATGAATAATAAATAAATTAATCGTTTTTATTTTTTCGAATCAAATCACTGCATCAGCATATACTACACCAAGCTAGCTGGAATGTGATTTTGATATCATGGGTTAAGCTTTTTTTTTTTATTTTCTTTTTGTTATCCGTGCTTTTTAATATATTATATATTTTGTTGTGTGAAATAAAATAAATAAATAAATAAAATATTTGGATGTTTTTGGGTTACGAAGGATTCCTCTGATTAAAGGGAAGGAGCTTGACCTAGAGGTTACCAGGAGAAGTGGCTATGAGAAGGTGGTGTCCTTCTTTATTCACAATCTTTGTAAAATGCATTTCCCACTACTACTGCCGATTTGAAGGAGACTACTCAATCTTAAAAATGATTTGAGAAAAACAAATGCCATTAGAGTTTGGATAAATTATAATTTAATTTTGTTTACTGTATTGTTTAGGCTTGGACATTATGAGGTTGAAGTGATTTTTTTTTTGGTTACCAATTTCTTAATTGGATGAGTTTTTTGGATCCACTTCCATGTATGTGTACTGATTCTTCTCTAAACAAAATATAGAAGATCGATCATTTGATTATAATGTATAGTTAGAAAAGACTTATTTAATTTTTTACTGTAAAAATAAATATTTGAAGGTTCAAGATATGAAAATAGTCTATTACTATTGTATAACAATTTTATCTTTTTATTTTAATATTAATGATTTTAGTGTCAATTTAAATTATAAAATTAAATTAGGATTTTTTAGAGTACATTTGTATGTTAAAATAGAATAATGGATAATTGGTGATTATTTTTATTGTGAAGATTGAATATGTAAAATACATGTATTAAATCATGAACTTTTGAAAGTTTATTTTAAGTTATAATATAATATTTTGAATTTAGATAAATATTTAACCAATAATTAATAATATAATTTGTAGTAAATAATATTTTTTTATACTAAACACTATCTTTACTAAATGAATTGTATAATTAGTGTAAATAAAATATTATTTTTTTAATTAGATAAAACAAATGTAATGATTAAATATTTATCTTTAGTTTTATGAAACAAATATTTAATTTATTATTAAGGATAACAATTTCTATTTTAATTGTACAAGATATATTTATGTAAAATGTGGATAAAAAATAGTTTTTAATTCTAATTTTAAAGTATATATCAATTATTGTGTTAAACTCACAGTTTAATTTTTCTCATTTTTTAATGATTATTATATATTTAAGTAAAACAAACAAATAATTTTTGTTTTCTGGTTAGAAATTAATCAAATGAATTATATAAATTAGATTTGTTGTTTATTTTAAAAATAGGGTTTATAGAAAAATAATTAAATTAAATTTCAATGATAAAATATAAATAAATAATTTATCCAAAAAGAAAAAGATAATGTGAAATTGTAAATTTAAAGATTTATTTGTAGTAGTGATACACTCATAGAGTCATACACAAATATATAAGCTCTATTTTAAATGGAAATAATTTAAGTTTATAATTTTTTATTTTTCGTTTCATTTTATTATATTTTTTAAAGCTTATACTTAATTAATTTGTTTAGAGTATGTCAGAAAGAAATTTATTGATAAGTTATTGTACATCGCCGCAAGCATGCACTCCACTGGGAACAAGTGTATTATTTAAATAATTAAGATTAAATTGAGTTAGGATTTAGGATTTAGGGTTTATTGTTTAGGGTATAGATTTTAGTATCTAAAGTCGTTATAATAACTTAAGGTGATCAATCACAATTCTACCTTATTCAGATATTAAAACATTGAATTAATTAATTAGTAAGTTAAATTAACAATTTATTTCTTAGCTATTATATTTCTTTTTCAATATCTATTAAAATAACGTATTTAAGACAATCATATTATTTTATATTTAATCTAAGTAAAGAACAATTAAATAAATTTTTTTACCGGCGCAAGCATTGATTTTTCAAAAGCACACCCATTTTTTTAAAGTTGCAAGTAGAAGCACTTTATTCAAATTTACCAAACAAAAAACAAGATAAGTCAACCACATTTTCCAAAAATTTTACAAACCAAACCTAACCTAAATGCTAAGAAGACAATAACATAAAGTTATCTTATTTAAGCATGTTGTTGTTGGGTGCCATTATTTAGTTTTTTAAAAAATCTTTTCATTTTTTTTTTTTTTTGTGTTTGGCAAATTTTTAATAGTAAAAGTGAAAATACTAGTAAAATAAAATAAAAAAACATCTTCTTTCAAAAAATATAATTTACATTTTTTAAATGATCTTTTTTATTCAAAAAAATATTTTAACATAATAAATAAATAAAATAATACTTTTAGAGTATGTTTGAGTGTCATTATTTGATTATAAAAAAGATCTTTTTTATTTTATGTGTGTTTGGCAAATTTCTAGTAGTAAAAATAAAAGTACTAGTAAAATAAAATAAAAAACATATTTTTTGAAAAGACACATTTATATTTTTTAAAAGATATTTTTTACTCGAAAAAATTATTTTAATATAATAAATAAATATAAAAACACTTTTAAATTGTTGTATCCAAACATAATTGACAAATAAAAGCATATTATTATATGAGGAAAAAGGATAGGGAGCCCCTCCCATATAGGCCAATGAGAGCCAACCTCTACCACCATCCTCCTCTTCTTC
>JASCZI010121831.1:11803-22187 GCA_036250425.1 Stylosanthes scabra | reverse complement strand
TAACTTCGCATATTTTGGTCCACTTCGGACCAAAATCTTTAAGATAGGTGTTCGCGTTCATGTTCTAAATATTTTTCATGATCATAACCACTCCTTCATTTCCTTTGTACTACACTTTAGGTGACGCTTTGTCGGTACCGTCACTAAAAATAACGGTACGTTTTCCGGTGCAGTTTGAACTGGCTGACTAGCTGCTTGCACTCAGAAAAATCCACTGAACCCAAATATCTCAGCGAAAATCTCAGATTCCGAGTTTATCATGTCCATTTAAGCTTGATCCCTTACCATCACTATAAACTTTAATGACATAATTAACAAATAATTACGCCGTGTTGATGCACCATAAAAATCGGGGTGTTACACTTTCCACCTTGAGATTGAGAGAGAATTGACAGAGAATCGATTCAAGAATCGATTCTGAATCAATTATCCACTATTCATCGGCGGTTTCCGGTCGCAATAACTTATGATCTGGAGCTCCGATTGACGCACCGTTTGCGGCTACGCGGAGCTCATCACCTCCTCTACACATCTAACCTAGGATTGAGGTATGGGTATCGAGATTTCCCTACTCAATTTCCCTTTCCAATTCTGCTAAGCTCAGGGTTTACTAACCTTGTGTGATTTTCGAAAATGCAACATCATAGGTGATGTTCTAGTTTGCTCTTGAGCCATGCTTCAAGACTACAACGTCAAAACCGGTGAGATCACTCCAACCCTATGTTCATCAATTTTGCATGAATTAGTTACTTAGGAAATTGGGGGTTTGGGTGTTAAATTGTGGTTGTAGGTTGTTTATGATGCTAAGGAAGGCTTGGTAGAGGTAGGAGTAGCTTGGTGAACCTCATGGAGACCATGAGGTTGATGGTGGTGCTTGGATGCTCAAAGAGCGGAGGAGCCGCATTTGGTGTACCTTTGAGTGTTGGAATCCAGGTACGGTTTAGGATTCGTTAAAGCATGGGTTAATCTAGCATGATAGACTAGGCTAGTGGACCTAGTGAAACCTTGAACATGTTAGAATGGGTAGAATTGCGAGTTGGGTATGTTATATGATTATGTGCTAATTGCTTGGTTGATGATGAATAATGATGATGCATGATGATGTTTGTGTGATTGTGGCCTCGAGTCAAAAGTGGTTTTTAAGAAAAAGCGAGGCTTCGTGCCGAGCATGTTTTGAAAAGAATACGGAAGGCTTATACATGAGATGGGAGATTAGATGAGAGAGAGATGTTTTTGAGAAAGATGAACCCGAGGGGCAAGAATTGTTTTGAGAAAATGAGCCCGAGGGGCAAGATATGAATTGAGAAAGTGGGGATGGTTTTGGAAAAGTGTTTTAGGAGAGGTTTTGCAAAGAAATGGTTTCAGTTTTCAAATGTTTTGAGGAAAAAGGGTTTTCGGGAAAGCTTCGGCAAGCCGGAACCTTGATTTAAAAGGGTTTGAAAGTGGTTTTAAGGAAAAGGATTTGAAACATGTTGTGTGGCTTGAAAATGTTTTTGAAAATGGTTGGAATTGGCCTAGGGAGCAAAAAGATTTGAGAGTTTAAACTTACAATTCTGCAGAAGTGCAGTAGAGCTCCAGGGAATCGATTCTACCTGCAACAGAGTCGATTCTCTGAGCCTTTTTCTAAGAAAAATGGGATTTCGAGAGCAAAGAATCGATTCCCATGAATTGAGAATCGATTCAGATTATCACAGAGGCCAATTGATCATCGTATGAATCGATTCTAGCCCTTCAGAGTCGATTCTGATGATGATCTTTTTCTTGAAAAAGTTTTCTAAGTGTTTCGAGTCGAATCGAGGGGTTCCAGAATCGATTCATAAGTGAATAGAGACGAAAGTGATTTGAAAAGGTTGCAGAGAATCGATTCAGATTTGAAAATGGTTTGGAAAAGGGCCCGTGAATCGATTCGGGGTGAGCCAGAGTCGATTCACTAGTGTGCAGAATTGGTTTTTGAAGTGCGAAACCTACTTGGAGTCGATTCTTCCTTTTCGGAATCGATTCCAAGAGTAAAGAACTTGGTTTTCAAAAGGAAATGAAGGAGAAAGAAAGGAGCCCCACAAGTGAAAGAGAAAGGAGCTACATCTCATGTATAGTGCCTTATCCCCTCAATAGGAGGAAGAGTGTCACTCGAGATGACATTACGTGAGCCGAAGTGACAAGTGGGGGCCTGCGGGCTGACGACCCGGCTTACGGCAATAGCGGACTACCGACGTAGTGCGTGCCATGGGGGTCAATAGGGCTAACGTCCCGGCATACTTATAGAGATATGGAACCCCCAGATATATATGAGAAAGAAAGAACGTAAACGTTCGGGGCAATGAGCGAGTTGTCCTCGGGGAAGTGTATATGGTAGTGATCCGGGATATATACTGGATCAGTCGGGTTGGCTAATGGAACCAACCGGGTGAGCTCATCATAGCCATAGGGTCAGGCATGCATCACGTGCATTTGATTGACATTGTTTGGGTGTGCCTACTTGCTGAATTAATTGGTAGTTGTTTCATGGATGACTTGCTTGTTTGTATGCTTTGCTTGTGTTTGTTTGTGTTGCGGGTCTTAGGTGAGAATAAGATGATGAAGGAATAATAGAGAAGAGAAATAGAAAGATTAGGATAAGAAAGTGGAGAGAAGAGAAGGAATGAATCCTAGAACAGGAACCCGGGTAGCCTCTAAGAGAGAGTTGTATGCTGCGCTTGTGAGGTTAATATTGAGAAAACTCGAGTGACGAGTAGGATTGCCTCGTGTGATCCAGCTAGCTTACCTTATGTAGTTTCGAAGCCTTTACCGTACTGAGAATCCAGTGATTGGGATTCTCACCCTGTATTGTTCAACTATTTTTCAGACTGCAGGTTCACAATCTGGAAGATAAGCGAAGCGACGATGCATTTCATGGTCGTAGGAGTTCTCCGCTGCGTCGTTAAGAGTCGTGGTCGAGTTTGGAGAAATAGGAGTGTCTGTATGTAGAGTCATGTGTACATGTATGTAAAGCCTAAGCTTCGTAGGCTAACAGTTGGTCGACGAACCTTTGTAACATACATTTTTATATATATATGAATAAGTTTTGTAACATATGTTTATGGCTCTACTTTTGTATAAACTGATAGTTAGGTCAGGCGGTTTCAAATGTCCTATATCTACGGAAAAGTAAGAAGTGTCGGTCGTAGCAACCTAGCATCGGCAAAACGTGTCCGCGGCATGGCTTGTCGGTATTGGGGTGTTACAACCTTCGGGCGAGGAGACCTGAGCAAAACTCTAACGATGAACTACATTGTGATCGACACTCCATCATCTTATAATGCACTAATTGGAAGAAGAACACTTAACAGGTTGGGAGCTGTAGTGTCCACTCCACACCTGTGTATGAAGTTTCCAACTCGACATGGAGTAGTAACAATTAGAGGAGATCAGAAGTTGGGAAGAAAGTGCTACAATGAAAGTTTGTTGCAGGGAGACAAAATAGCAAGCAAGTCAACATGCTGGAATTAGGGAAACCAGAAAAAAAAAGAAGATTTGCGACCTCTATCAGAAGGTCAGCTTGAGGACGTCCAAATCAGTGACACTCTCGCTAAGACTACAAAGGTCGACATGACCTTGCCAACCGACTTGAAGAACATCTTCGTGAAGCTACTCAAGGATAATTCCGACTTCTTCGCATGGAAGGCTTCTGACATGCCAGGAATTGATCCCGACTACATGAGTCACAAATTATCTATATATCCGGGAACAAAACCTGTTCAACAGAGGAGGCGGAAGATGAGCAAAGAAAGAGCTCAAGTGATTGAAGAACAAGTAGAAAGCCTTTTGGATGCTGGCTTCATACGCGAAATAAAGTATTCAGAGTGGCTTGCTAATGTCGCCCTGGTCAAGAAGCAGAACGGGAAGTGGCGGATGTGTGTTGATTACACGGATTTAAACAAGGTGTGTCCCAAGGATCCTTATCCACTTTCCAACATTGACACCTTGGTAGATGCTTCATCGGGTTACCGACTTCTTTGCTTCATGGATGCATATTCTGGTTACAACCAGATTCCCATGTACCCACCAGATCAAGAGAAGACCTCGTTCATTACACCCAAGGCAAATTATTGTTACATAGTGATGCACTCCGCAAGATCGGTTGGGAATTTCTTTCGTAGAAATCAAGTCATGATAGTGTTGTAAATATAGCTCAACCAGTAATCGAAGAGTGAACAAATTTAGAAAAGATGTCACAATGAAAATCAATAAAACCGAGAATATTCGTCTCGGGTCGTTCTCCCTTGGACTTATGATCAATACAAAGGACTAGAACTAGTTAGGAAAGTATGGGGGTTTGAGAGTTTCAACTAGGAACTACAATAGCAAGAATGTAAATCATGCAAGAGAATTAAATGCAACAATTCATAAACAAGTAAGATAGAGAATATTAGAATGCAAGAAATTAACTAAGCAAGAAATGGAACTAAAGGTAAGCAAGCAATCAATAAGCTAATTCAAGTGCAACTAAAGTACCTTGGTCATGGATTTCATGGAATACATTTTCCTTGTCACCTCTAAACATAGATAACATCCTAGAGTGAACTTCTCACCAATATTGTCACTTGATGAGAAGAGTCAACTTGGTTGATTCATAGTCATAAGTTCTAGTTTACTCATTAAGACACTAGATTAGTGTTAATGAACATAAGAATAATCTATCTTGGCTCATAAGTCCCAATCATTATAGAATTAATGATAAACTAGCGTCAATGACATCTAAATCAACACAAACCACTCTTAATTATCATACAAACAAGGCTAAGGTGACTCAAATGCATCCATGTAGTCAACCCATAACCAAGGAATGGAAATCTACTCCATATCTAAACAAAACATTTTATCAAACACTTGATGTGCATAGAAAATAAACATCATGAATCAAGAGAAAATCAACAATTAACAAATACCCACTACTATAGATTGATAGTAAATGCAAGAATAATAATAACAAACACAATCAATTCATAAAAATACCTCAAACATTCATTAATCAAAGCAAAATCCACAAGTAACAATAACTAGTTCAAGAACAAGAATAATAGAAATAACTAGAGTAATTATGAAGGGAAATCAATAAGTAAACTAGAACAAGTATAGATCCTAAGAATAATTGGAAGTGAGAATTGAGGTGAGAATTGAAATTAAACTAAAAATCCTAGAGAGAAGTTGGAGTTTCTCTCTCTAAAATATGAACATAAAAACCTAATGAAAAACTAGATGATCCCTTGATTTGATCCCCTTGAGTGTATGTGTGATTCCCACTTGTTACCCTCTTGGGCCTCCAAAAATGCTCCAAAAAAAGAATGGGCTTTCCTTTAAGTAAGTCACTTGACTTTTAATGAGGCATGTGCACTAGGAATTGCCTACACAACTATAGTTGCTTGGGCAACTTGCTATTTGCTTCTTTTCTTCATGATTCTCCAAAATGCAAGCTCTCAACACTCTTTTCAAGCCATCCTTGCTTCCCAAACCTTCAAATACTTAAACAAACACATCAAAGGCATCGAATGAGATGAAAGTGAAATTAAATTCAAATTTTATAGCTCAAAACATGCATTTTCTTATTTAAGGAACAATTAAGGATGAATTCACAAAGATGCTCATTCACTAGCTATTTATGTGAGTTTATATTGATAAAACCTCTAATTTAAGTACAAAATAAACCATCAAAATAAGGTTTATCAAACATCCCCACACTTAAACAAAAGCATGTCCTCATGCTAGAGTGAATGAAAATTAAGACAAGAGATATCGCTAGAATTCGATCTTGAAATTCGAGATAGGAGTGGATCCCAAAATTTGGTAACTGACCATCTAATTCGGCTCGAAAACACAAAAAAGGATCCACTCCCTATTGATGACTCTTTTCCTTTAGAGGGATTGCATGCTATGAACAAAATTATACCCTGGTTTGCACCAACAGCTAATTATTTGGTAGGGCACACTTTTCCACCAGAATTTTCGAAACAACAGAAGGATAAGTTAAAAAGTGATTCCAAGTATTATATTTGGGATGACTCTTATTTGTGGAAACGAGGTGCCGACCAAATAATCAGGCGATGTGTGCCGGAATCTGAGTTCCAACCTATTTTACACTCCTGTCACTCGGCAGAGAGTGGTGGCCATTTTGGGCCACAAAGGACCGCAAGGAAAGTGTTAGATTGCGGGTTTTGGTGGCCCACTTTATTCAGGGATGCTTACCAATTTTGTACAACCTGCCATCAATGTCAAAAGTTTGGAAATACCTCTCGAAAGGATGAAATGCCTCAGCAACCAATGTTGTTTTGCGAAATATTTGATGTTTGGGGGCATTGACTTTATGGGGCCATTTCCAACATCGAATGGGTATGCATATATCTTGTTAGCTGTGGATTATGTTTCCAAATGGGTGGAAGCTATCGCCACCCGCACTGATGATGCTAACACCCTAATTTCTTTTGTGAGGAATAATATCATCTGCAGGTATGGATCACCAAGAGTAATCGTGAGTGACCAAGGAACCCATTTTTGTAACAAGAAGTTGGAAGCATTGATGAAGATATATGGAGTAGTCCACAATATAGCCACTGCGTATCATCCACAAACAAATGGGCAAGCAAAGGTTTCAAACAGGGAAATCAAAAGAATCTTGGAGAAAGTTGTGAATCCAAACCGGAAAGATTGGAGCATGAGACTTGGTGATGCTCTGTGGGCTTATAGAACTGCTTATAAGACCCCATAGGAATGAGTCCTTTCAGAATAGTTTATGGCAAGGCTTGCCATCTTCCGGTTGAGATAGAACACAAGGCTTACTGGGCAGTGAAGGAATGCAACATGGATTTGCAAAAAGCAGGGCTGGAGAGGAAATTGCAATTAGAAGAATTGGAAGCAATAAGACTCGAAGCTTATGAAAGTTCTAAGTTTTACAAGGAGCGAGCGAAAGTGATTCATGACAAAGGTTTGCGAAGGAAAGAATTCAAAATTGGAGATAGGGTCCTCTTGTACAATTCAAGACTCCAGTTCATGCCCGGAAAGCTCAGATCAAGGTGGGACGGACCTTACAAAGTTAAGGATGTATTTCCATATGGGACAATAGAATTGGAGAATGAAGTAGGTGGTTCCACTTTCAAGGTCAATGGCAATCGGGTGAAACTTTATCATGAGCAACACCTTGATAAGGAGGCTGAAGTGTACCTTTTAAAAGATGCAAGTTATCATCGAGGCACAATCAAGGACCACTTAGTGGAGGATAATTCAAAATGGAAGTAATAGAGCTGCCATTCAACAATGTCCAACTTAAGGACACTAAACAAAAGTGCTAGGTGGGAGACAACCCACCATGATAACGCCTTCCAATCTTATTTTCTTGTGTTTTTGTACATAGTTGTTTGTGAGAGATTGGTTGTCTTAAGAAATAAGAGAGTTAAGAACAAGATTGTGCATGTTTTATGCATGAGATTTGGAAACATTTGATGAAAATTTGATCTTGTTCCTCTCAAATTGCTTGTGCAACCTTCAAAGTTGCACAAGCAACTTTCTGCTTCATCAATGTTGCATGTGCAACCTCTGCTGTTGTGCACGCAACATCCAAATTACAACAAGCATCCGCTTCGTTGCAGAGAGTTGCGTGTGCAACTCCCTTTGTTGTGTGCGCAACGTCCAAAATGGCAGCAAGCATCCATCCACGCCACCATGTGTTGCGTACGCAACACTGGTTGTTGCCTGCGCAACTCACCCCCAACCCCCATTTTCATGCTTTTAAATACCCCAAAATCATTTTCAAATTTTCATTTCATCATTTCACAACTTTCATAACTCATTTTCACTCTCATTCTCTTATCTTCATATCATTGACACACACTAACCACCATCATCCATCTTCATTAATATCATCATTCCTCACCTTCATCATCAAGTAAGTACTCTATACACTCACTCATTTCATCTTCTTTATCCTCTTCATCTCTAAGTTTTTGTTCATGGTAGTTTCTTGCTATGGTGAGTTGGTAGGATAACTAGGATTAGAAAACCAGTTGTGTGCTTATGATGTTCATTCATGGTTAATGATTGATATTAGCAATTAGAAAGTTGAGATTTGGGGTTGAACAATTGGTTTTTGCACAAAATCTATGCTTTGCAAAAACAGCACACTATGTGTTCGACAAAATGATTCAAGGGGAATTTCACTCCAATGTTGATCCAATGTTTGCTTTGCAAGTAGCATTGTGTTTTGATGTGATTTTAGAAAGATTTTTTGGACCAATATTAAGGTGAACCAATCCTTGGGGATGCACTACATTGAAGCATGCTTGTTTGAGTCATATTGTGAATGGTTGATAAGTGTAACTAACAATGAGTGCTTATTTGATGGATTGTTCTAACTTGGATCGGAAATACCAACTTGGTTACTCTGAATTTTAAATGCTTTGTTAATAAATCTATGACTTACTATCATATGTTACTTCTCTTGAACATATATCTTATGCTTGCTTGGTTAATATTTTCTGGTTTTCAGATGGATCGCAAAAGGAACCAAGCCGCACTCAAAGGAAAAGAGAAAGTAAGAGCACCACCAACCCGGATGTCACCAAGGCTAGCTGCTCTAAGAGCCCCACAATCCCCACTGCTAAAGATGAGAACACCACCATCGAGGGCCTCACCTAGACTCGCAGCATTAAAGGATTCACCTCTTCCACCTTCACCCACCTCTGTACTCATGCCTAAGAAGCTGGTGGTTCTTACGCTCGCAGCACCCAAACCCATACTTCCTTTAGTGACACCTGTTCAAAAAGACCGGGAAACACCTATTCCGGAGATGCCAAGGGTACAAAAATAAGGAAAACCGTCTGGATTTCGGTAAAATCAGTTTGGCGCCAATTCCCCGAAGGGGTTATTGCTAAAGGAGGACTATCCATAGCTGCAACAAAGGAGAAAGTTGTCATCAATAATAGCAGTAGCAGTGAGATTAGTAAGAAAGTGGAAGATGATAACATGGAATTAATTGTAATGGATGAACCCTTTGTTCCAGTGGAGGAAGATGAAGAAGAGGAGGAGGAAGAGGATCCTGAAGAGGACCCTGACGAAGAAGAAGAAGGAGAAATCGAGTATTTTCGTGATGAGGAGGATTATGAAGACTACTTCTCTGCGGAAGATGACGACTCTTCTGACGGCTTCACTGGGAGCAACTGAAGTACAAGATGCAAAGGCAAGGGCATGAGTCTCTTCCCAAATAGCACAGAGGACTGTGCAATTTTCAAGCGTGGGGAGGGCCTTGCCAGAACAAAAACTTAGGTCCCATTTTAATTCTTGTCGAACCTTTCTAATTCATAGCTAGCATGTAGTTAATAGAATGTTAGACTTCTTTGGTAGTTAAACTTGCTGAAATTGGATGTCCTTTGAAAAACAGCACTGAGTTTTCCCATTTTGAAAACTGACATCCAATCGGTTTCTTCTCTTATGGATGATAATTGTACTTCAATTAGGATTTCTAATTGTGTACCCTTTTTGGGACCCCACCATGAAAAATTTCTTTGAAAATCTTTTGAAACTTGATCTTTACACCGGATTTGAAAAATTTCTAATCATAGAATAGAGTGAAAGAACACACAACATAGAGAGATTTGAGCCTTAAACAAGGTGGTTCCACATTCCAAAGAACCACTATTTTCTTCTTGTGTGTTATTTCCTTTTCTATGATTGTAATTAATGAATTAATTGATTATATATGTCCATCATTGTTTATATTGTGTGCATTCATATGATTGAGGCCTTTATTTTCAAAAGCTCACTTACCAAATGGCCTAAACCTTGAAAATCACCATTGAAGCCAACTTTGAGCCTTAACACCCCTTTATTCAAAGTTATCTCATTACAAGCCTTGAAAGTGAAAAATCATGATTGTCTTACTTGATCTTTGATGAATCTTGGATTTAGTGGTTAGGCATTTCATTCATGAGAGAAGAAAAGAAAGGGAATTGAGGAAGATAATACATTATGAGTGGGTGAAAAATGTGTTTTCAAAATAAGAAATATCTTAAGGTATTTGGGAAGTACATGTATGCATGAAAATATATATGTCATAGGCATTGACACTTTCACAAGCTATCAAGAAAAGAGAAAAGTGACAAGAAAATATGTTTGAAAATAGAAAGAAAAAAAAGAAAAAGAAAAGAGGAATTAGAAAAATGAAAACTAAAGAAAATAGAAAGAACAGAAAAAGAAAAGTCTTTTGTCACTTTAAAGTAGCAAAACAAAAGCTACCAAATAAGCAAGTGCATATGCCATAATCATTCATTATAGGAAAAATGTATCACATGTATCTTCAAATTGTATTGTGAGTCTTAAGGTTGAGAAGCATTGGGTTAGAGTGAAGAAAAGAGAGAGCTAA
>JASCZI010121830.1:4027-15067 GCA_036250425.1 Stylosanthes scabra | reverse complement strand
GAATATCTCCGATTCCTTGATCTTGTTCCCTTTAATTGAATCTTTTCTTGAATCTTTCTTTCATAATTGACAATATTTGCATGATTTGTAGTTTTAGTTCTTTAAACAATTGTTTTACTGCATGTTCTTTATGTTCTTTATGGTTCTTTATTGCTGCCTTGATTAATCATATTTGATCTAATTAAAGGATCACATTAAGAATATTGCTTGAACCTCCTTTCCTCGTGGGAACGATACCCACTTTTTAAGTGGTATTACTTGATTCGATACACTTGTCGGAGTGTTACGAATCATAGTAAAGATTCGTCTACATCATTTACCTCTCAGCACTCCTAATCCTTTGTTGATGAAGAACGAAAACACTTCCTTGAAATTAGATCAACGCACCATTAGGAAGAAACCAAAAACTTGAATTAAATATCTATGGCGGGATGAACAGAGCTCCTCATTCTCAACAAAAAGTGTTTAGCTACTCATGATCATAGAACAAAACTAGGATTTGTAAAATAAAACTAAAACTAAACGGAAGTGAGTTTGATACCAATTGGAAGAATTGGTATCCTATATATACTAATAACTAAATCTAATTTCCTAATTAATGATTTGATTCTCTGAAGATCTTTCTTGATTCTCATTGATTAAAAATCTTCTAAATCTCTGCATTAATTGTCTTTGAGCCTTGGAGTTAATTGAGGATTCTGAATTCTTCAATAAAATCGGGCAGCGGCTTGGTTCTTGATTTCAAGGGCTTGGAATGGCATTTGAGAAGTGAAATGACATTTCTCTTTGCAATTTGTGTGGTTGCATCGATGTTCTAGAGGAGTGAATCGATGCAACAGTCTTTCAAAACGAACTTAACAGCATCTAAATACCAGTTGAAAATCCAAATAAAATTTCCCTTTGTAATTTTGTATTGTTGCATCGATGCATTAGATGGCTGCATCGATGTAACACCCTTGAAAACAATCAAAACAGAACCCAAATGTTATTTCCCTTTGTTCTTTTGCAATGTTGTATCGATGCACTAGAAAGCTGCATCTAGTACATCGATGCAGTAATCTTCATTTGAGCTCTGGAAGGCATTTTTGTACTTCTGCATTGATGCAATTGAGGACTGCATCGATGTAGAGCTTCCTTTGGCACTTGTGGATTGCTGATTTGCACTACTGCATCGATACAATGCAACCAGGGTTACATCGGTTCAGTAGTCCTCCAAGCTTGCTTTTCCTGTCAAAGTCGTACAAAAAGTGATCAAACATAAAATGCCCAAAGTATTGCTTATCAATAGGTATATATTATCTAAAAACTCACAAAGATTCATTAATTTATAACCAAAACCAATGAGAAATACTAGTAAAGATGCTTAGGCATTAGTTCACACGCACATTGTTTATTCGCACATTGTTCACGCTTGCCATTTCCCCTTGTGGTTATCTCAAAGCAGAAATGAATAAGAATTTGTAGGGAAAACGAACAAGAATCATCAGCATAATCAAAATCAAACAACATACACCACAAACCACAAGGAGATGCATGTTCATGTTTGAAATGAAGAAGAATAATAAGAAGAAGATGGCGAAAGAAGAAAGACGACGATGGTGGCAACAACGATGAATGAGGAGGAGGAGGAGGAAGAAGAAGAAGAAGAAGAACAACAACAACAGAGGCAAGAAGAAAAAGTAGAACACGTGTAAACACGCTCTTTTTGGTGATAATGGATTGTGAATGCTAGCATCAGTGCATCACCTAATTAAAATATTAAAATTTTGCAGTTTTTAGATCTGGTCGATTTGATTTCGGTTCAACTGACGAAAAATTAAACCAAACCAAACCAAATCGAAGTGCAATATAATTAAGTATAGTGTGTAATTTTTAAAAATATCCTTTAACATATTCAGCTTAAAGGTTTGTTTTTTCCTTTTTTGATATTATTGCTTTTTCTATTATGGAAATGCCAACCTAAACATATATTGCTTGGGTCATTTGTCTTGCATTCTGATTATTTTGCTTTGAATAAAGATGAATTCTACCATGTAGATGGTAAGTTGCATCTACATGTATAGATGCCACTTGTAAATTCTCAATTGGCTAATGACATGACGCTGCAAGTTGGTGGGTGGGGAAAGGTTGAAAACAGGACAAAACATGGGCTGTGTTTTTTTGTTTTTGACCAAAACAGGGGCTGTGTTAATTCAGGTATTAGAGTGGCCCTAATTGCAATAGAGCTTTTAAAATATTTTTTAAAATTTTTTGTCTTGTTTCTATTGTGAGTATGATTTGAAGTGGGTCTTCTTTTGCAACTCACACAAAATTGCTTTTTTTAAACCAAGGCTTTGTTCAGCCGAGGTTTTGACTTTGGCTTAGTGGCAAATACACTTGCCTCTTAAAATACTATACCATAGTTCAAATCCCAGTGGAAGAACCTAATATAATTTGTGTGTGAGTGGGTGTGTGTACGCGATAGTGTTACGTGTATAAAGGGATTAAACCCATTTAGAAGAGTCTAGAGTGTTGATTAGTTAGTTATAAATAGTAAAATGTAAATGTAGTTACTCATGCATGAAATTAATGAATTGTCTATCTTTCTCTTTGGTCCCAATTTGGGAATTCTCTCCTCTTTCTCTCTAATTCTCTTCTAGTCTCTTCCTAATTCTCCAATTCTTCTCTTAGGAGTAATCTTACTCCTAACATTTGGTGCTTTCATTGGCCATCATTTTTCCTTTCAATGGTGGTTTAGGGCGATCTCACCTCCAATTCTAATGGAGCAAATTGGAAGTGTGGATGAATTTTTTTTTTGTTTTTGTTCCTTATGCCCATAGTTTGGCTTTGAATGATTCTGAAATATTGAAGTGTTTTGTAAATGGATTAGAAAATTTCATTCATAGAGAAATCATTTTTGATGATCCACAATCTCTGTTGGATGCATTTTGTTTAGCAAAATTCTATGAAGCAAGATGGAAAAATCCATTGTCATATCTCTCAAAGCCAAAGTTACCGATCCAGAAAATTTCATCTAGTCAGCTACAGAATTCATCAACAGTTCCGGATCTATATCATATTCAAGCTCAAATTCAAACACACAGAAAAATAGATGAAGAAGAACACGAAATTTCAGCCACAACAATTCAATTCAACCAATTCCAAAGTCAGATTCAGATCCAAAAATTCAACATCAACAGCACAGTTTCAAATTTCGATCAAGCTACAATTCCACAATTATCAACCTCAATACCAGATTCAACATCAACAGCACAATTTCAGCAACAACAACAAAATTCAAGCAAGATTTCAGAAGTCATACATGAAGAAGACGAAGAAACAGTAATAGAAGATCACATGGAAGGTTTGGATCTAAGAAATTCTAGTGAGCAAACCGCTGCATCACTGGAGCTATTGTCGCACGCGGAGGAGGAAGGAGAAGAGATCAACGCTTTCACGGATGACGAAGAGAGTCTGACTGAAGGATTGGTTATCGCCGCCGAGGATAGCGCCTCCTTGATAGGTACGGTGAAGAACCTCCGCGATGGCGACGGAGATCGGGGCATGAGCGGTGGACAGAAACCTCCACGCCGGCGAGTTCTCCCTTTCGTCGGGAAGCCGCCGATTCTCTTGGCGGTTGTTTTCCCTTGGGACCGCGAGGAGGTTCGAACCGTGACGGAGCAAGAAGGGATGGCGTTGCCGGGCACGGGTGTGGTCGGAAGAGGCAGCGTCCGAGGTGCGCCTGGGCTTTGTGCGGCGGCGAGCGGGCTTACTGCGGAGGCTATGGAATTTGGGGATATCACTGAGCAGTGGAGGCAGGGGCGTTGTTCTCTCTCTAACTCCAGGGTTGTCTATAGAGTTTGTAAGGATTGGATGGTGTTGACCCCTATTTTTGAATTGGGCTTCTGGAGCTTCCAATGGATAGGCCAAGCCCAATCAGAAGTCATCATTAAGGAAGGCAAGCAAATATATTGGGTCATAATTGCTGGGCTTGCTTATAAACAATGGGATCCTGGTGGATCATTTTATTTTTGGGCAGTGGATTAAACAATAAAATAGAAAGTATTAATTAATTGGTTAGTTGTTTTTTTATTGTAATTTGAATTTACCATTTGAATTAGGATTTTTTTCCAACCTTGAGGACAAGGTTGTTTTGAAGGGTTGGGTAATATTATGTGTGTATAAAGGGCTTAAACCCATTTAGAAGAGTCTAGAGTATTGATTAGTTGGTTATAAATAGTAAAATATAAATGTAGTTACTCATGCATGAAATTAATGAATTGTTTATCTTTCTCTTCGGTCCCAATTTGGGAATTCTTTTCTTTCTCTCTAATACTCTTCTAGTCTCTTCCTAACACTTCAATTCTTCTCTTAGGAGTCAGATAGCTAGGGTGTTATATGTTGATTTTATTTATAACCAATATCAATGTAATTACTTTGTAATATGTATATGAATAATAAAAATATTAGAGTAATATCTCTTCGTACACTCAAATGAAATTAATTTTTTTATTTGTGTTCATATTTAATGAGTTATAGTGCAATGTTGTTGATATGTTTTGTGTCTAAATGTATTTGTAGTTATTTTTTTGGGATATATTTTGTGTATAAATGTATTTGTAATTATTTTTTAGTAAATATATACATTCACATACGTATATCCGTATATGTAGAGATATGTAATTTTTTTTAGATTAGGATTAATGAAAAATAAAAACAAACAATGTTTCTTTTTATCTATGTAAGGAAAAAATCAAATCACAATGTGAAGTTATAATTCTTTGACATGTACATAAGTGATCATTGACCTTCAAACAAATCTTATGTTGACCAACTTGTCTAAAGAAATAGTAAATTATGAAAATATCTTTTTAACTTTGAATTGAAAGCTAATGAGTGAAATTGTATAAAATTCACAACTAGGTATTGACTATACTATTTTGTCTAAGCTGTAGTTGTACATGTGTTCTTATGATGAACACATTTGTTAAGAGGACACATTAGGATTATCGTTAATCATATTCGGTTAACGAATTTTCTAATCTGGATACCTAATTTTGCATGGGTCATAAGTAAATTAAGAGAAAATACTTGGTCATAAACAAACATATTAATTTCCTTGTCCTACTCTTTTTCGCAATTACAGAAGAAACTTTTTTTTTTGTTGTATCTTCAGTTTTCTCAAACAAATTATTTCACATCACAACCAACCCATTTGATCACAATTTTCAAGCCTGGATTACCTGTTTTTCATCCTTCAATCTTTTTAGATACACACTCAGCATAGATGACACTCCACTAATCCAATGCTACAACAAAACCCAAGTTTAATGCTATTCTGTCAAAAAGCAACCCATTCTCTCATTCATAATTAACAACCCTAATCATTCCATAAACTCAACAAAAGCAAACCCTTTGAGCGGTAATCTCATATTGTTGCACATTCTTCCATAATATGGACCCATAAATAGATCCTATCATCAAACGACAACTGTCATCTACACATATAGACATAAATTGCAATCTACATCATAGACTTCACCCATGAAAAAATTCTTATTCAATCTTAAGAAGTTGATGAATTTGATAACTTCTACAACATAAGCATGCAGAACTTGAGAATTAGGATATTCTTTTCTGTATATAAACTATGAAAAGAAGCATACAATAGCATAATGAATGTAGCTTGTAGATGATTTTTGTTAGAAAAGTTATTCAGTACATATCTAAATTCATATAGATATAAAATTTTTTTTTACAATACAGATTTTACACCTTACATCTCAAAAAAATTAAAATAATATATAGATGTGGACCCACACATTCTTCTAATAAAATCTACATTTTTACTATTTATATTTGTAACATATAAGTCATTTTTATGTCATTCTGATTAGGTAGCCATGTAGGGTTTACAAATTCTTTTTTTCTGATTTTTCTTGATTTTGTTTCATGTTTTTTGTTTGATTATTGGAACTCTCTTACCCATTTTGGCTATAAAATTTTAATGATAAAAAAATTATCACTACTTGTTCTTAATCTGAATATTTAATTATAAATTCTGATTAATTATTTTTAATTGGTTCTTAATTTTTGTTTTTTGGTTTTAATATCTTTGCTGTTTGGTGCGGTGAGAAATTAAGAATATTTGTGACACATAATTTTTTGAATTAATTGAAAAACTGAACAAACCGATCCAAATCGCACTAATTTCTATTGGTTTAGTTTGGTTTGGTTGATGTCAAATAAAAAACCAAACCACAATGGGAACACCCTAATACTAAGCTAGTAAGCTTCTACCATCCATAGAAAAAAAAAAAAAAAAAACCAAACCAAAGCAGGATGGAGGAACAAATCCTTGTAGACCAAAACTTCCCTCTCTTCAAACCGACCTCCAAACCCCCCCTAAACCCTAATTCTGCCGTCAACAACAATCACTCAACCTCCAAAACCGCCGCTGCCACCACCACCACCACTGATTCCCCCTCCTCCTCCGCCTCCACATTCGCCGAACTTGGACTTGCCGAATGGGCTGTGAAGACATGCCGCGAGCTCGGGATGAAGCGTCCCCGGCGCGTTCAGTCGCACTGCATCCCGCACGTGCTGGAGGGCCGACACGTGCTCGGCATCGATGAAACCGGAAGCGGCAAGACCGCCGCCTTCGCTCTCCCAATCCTCCACCGCCTGTCGGAGCACCCGTTCGGCGTGTTCTCATTGGTAGTGACGCCCACTCGGGAGCTAGCGTTCCAGCTGGCGGAGCAGTTCCGTGCCCTCGGGTCCTGCCTCCACCTCCGCATTGCTGTGGTTGTCGGCGGCATGGACATGCTCCGGCAGACCAAGGAGCTTGCTGCCAGGCCTCATGTTGTTATAGCCACGCCCGGGAGGATCAAGGCCTTGCTCGAGAATCCTGATATTCCTCAAGTTTTTGCCAGAACTAAGGTAATAACTAGGTTCAAATTCAATTCTTTCATATTTGTATAGTCTAAAAGTATGTGATTGTTCGCAATGTCATCAATTGTTTTGTTCTATTCTTAATTTTCCCACTGCTATAGGGACTGACAAGTCCTTTTTGCCTTATGTTTATGTTTAGATAAATTCAACTTTGCAAATGCTAAGTAGGTGTACTGTTTATGAAGAGTGGCTTGCCTTAAAAATATGATTAATTTGAAGAATTCAATTCCAATTTTTAAATTATAGGAGGACTTAAAAAGTGAGGGAAATTTTAGGTGTCAGTCGATTATTTAATCTAAGTATTAATCATCATGATTTTTTGTGGTTCTGTATTGCTGATTTTACTGTTAATGATGCTGTGAATTTTAAATCGGGGGTATATGGAGGACTTGTCAAGTAGAAATGTGTACTGAAAGTTTGGAAGGTTTGGACCTAGGTTGGATAAGAAGTCCATGAAATTGAAATTAAAATAATGGAAACGAAATCTACAAACTAAATGGAACTACGTTGTGTATATCTAAATTTTATGCATTCTTTTCCATCATATTTATATGATTTTGTAGTTGAACTTTGAATGATCTTGCAGTTCCTTGTCTTGGATGAAGCAGATCGAGTCCTTGATGTCGGTTTTCAGGAGGAATTGAAATTTATCTTTAGGTGCTTACCAGAAAATAGGCAAAATATGTTCTTTTCTGCAACAACCACAAGTAATCTGCAAAAGTTGTCTGAGCGTTACCGGGATAAACTGTATGTCTACGAGGCATATGAAGGCCTGAAAACTGTAGAAACACTTAAGCAACAGGCTATGTTCATCCCTAAGAAGGTGAAGGAGGTATATTTGATGCATATTTTATCAAAAATGGAAGATATGGGCATCCGGTCTGCCATGGTATTTATCGCTACATGCAGGTAACATGAGTGAACTTTTATAACCAGTTTTTGTTGTCTGTCTTAGGTTTCTTGTTCATTTTTTCTTCTCCAGGTGCATGATATTATTTATTTATTTATTTTGGGTTCTATAGGACCATGTTGCCCCGTTTGGTAATATCTCAAACAAGTTTGCCTACCATAGTTTTTGATTGCGGATGGCGGCATATGGCGGTGAGCCAAAAATCTGCCATAAAATAATAGCGGATGGCGTTGCGGGGAATGGCGGATTACCTAAAAATTACATGTATATGCAAAAAAAAAAAAATGCAGAAAGTACTGTACATGTAATAAATTATAAATCTAATCAATATAAGCAATTTTTTCCTCATAGAACATGTAATAATTCAGCAAATTCATTAGCAAATAAGCAAATTCAACAAGTAAACATAAAAGAAAGAGGCAGAGGATGTAGGGGCAGGGGCAGTGGCATTAGAGCAAGGAGCTTGTCTTGAAGTGGACATTGTGAACTTTAATTTGTGTTCTGAAATAAATGATTGAAGAGAATGGAAAAAAGTTTAAATGAGGGCGGCAAAAGAGAGGTAGAGTTGCAGCAGAGAAAACAGAGAGCTAGAATAAGAGGGAGAGTTTCGAACCAGAGTTGAGGAGGGGAGAAGGGGCTGCGTGGCGAGAAGCAGGGACGGACACAGCATGATAACAGAACAGAGATGTAGTTATGGACGTTGGAGAAGGATGAAGTGGAGGCGTGGAGGTCGACGGTGGTGTGCAGCACTGCAGCGTGCCGCTGGTGATGAGCGGAGCAGAGAGTATTGAGAAGAGAAAGATGGGATAGAGTAGAGAGGGAGAGTATCGAGAAGAGATGATGTTCATGCAATTAGGGTTTGTCAATTTACAAAAATAACCTCTGTTTTTTAATGAAAATTACTCAAAAAGCCGCCATTTCCGCTATCTCTATTGCGTTCCGCCATGGCGAAACTGCTGTTGCAGCCACCATGGCGCCCGCCACGAAAAGACCATCGCGGCATGCTCAAAATGGCGTTTGGCTCAAAATCCACCATGCCATACCACCATGGCCAATATTTTAAAACACTGTTGCCTACCTATTTTTCTGATATTATAGTTATTTATGTCATCTATGGAAACCTGTCAGCTAACACCATGAAACTTTCATAGTTGTTACATCAACAATTGAACCTTTTCTCACGTGGTAGAGTAGTGTGTATGAACTAAATGATGTTATTATGTCCTACTGTGAACCTTGTTTGTGGGAGAGCCATTAATTAAACTCCAGGTCTTTTCTAATGTAATAATGTTTCTGTCAATAGCTTTTCTTAGTTTCCCTTATCCTTCCTACCTATTGAACTATCCTTAATTTGTTATACTCTTGGGTAAAAAAAAAATGATGCTTTATAAAACTTATGTTAGGTAATCTGATGCAACTTTTAATTAACTATGACCAGAGCTGGAATAGTGATAATAGCATAATAATGGTTTTTTGACATAGGATAACTACTATTGTACAGTTACACTCTTGCAATTTCGGTAGATTATTGTTATGTATTTATACTTTTCAACGAATGGTCATAGACTGGTAGTTAATTAAAATATTAAATTTATGTTTAATTAACTTTTCTGGCTTTTCTGCTTTCTTTGGAAAAGTTGTTTGTGTTGTGTGTTACTGATATCCCAATATACGATTGATAACATCTATTGTTCCTCAATTACAGAGATTGTCATCGTTTAAGTTCAATGCTAGAAGTGCTTGATCTTGAAGCAGCAGCTCTATATTCATTTAAATCACAGGCTCAAAGACTTGAGGCACTTCAGCAGTTTAAATCAGGGAAGGTTTCTATACTGCTAGCAACCGATGTTGCCAGCCGTGGTTTAGACATCCCTACAGTTGACCTTGTTATCAATTATGATGTTCCAAGGTTACGTTTCATGACCATTTTTTATAATATTTCTTAGTTGATTTTTGAAGCTTTTGATAGTTGGTAAAAGGTAGTTCAACTTTTCATCTGCAGGTTTCCACGAGATTATGTTCATCGTGTTGGTCGTACTGCAAGAGCAGGTAGAGGAGGACTGGCTTTGAGCCTTGTTACCCAGGTAAATCATATTTTTAGAAATATAACGAGACGCTAATATGAAGCTTATTTGAATAGCTTGTAGCAAATATATTGATTTGTTGTCTTTCACCCCATGTAATTCTTACTTTGTATGGCTACTTTGTTTGAACCACTGTGTATCTGGCTTATTGCTTCTGTCAATTGCACACCTCAGCAGCAAGGAAGATCAAGGGCAGAATGGGAAAATTACTCCTTTTCTATTTACTTATAGGAGGAGAGGCAAGGAGAAAATAATGGAATGAGATCTAGGGAGTAAGGGAACCGAGTTTTAGTGAGTTTATTAGAGGTGAGAGGAGGATACAAATAGAAAAAGGAGGAGCAATTAGGAGGTTTGGAGAACAAGTACAGTAAGAGTTGAAGAGAGAATTGGCTTCTCAACAACAACAGCAAAGCCTTGTCCCACTAGGTGGGGTCGGCTACATGGATCAAACGACGCCATTGAGCTCTATCATGTATCATGTCTCAAATGGCAAAAATCATTTCACTTATTCCTTATACACTGATGCACACTTAATACAACTCTTCATTGATTTGGGAACTATCACACTGATACTCGCTTTTTTGTGATTCTGCGTTCTTCTATTTCTATTCTCTTCTACTAATTCCTACCGCATTTCCCTACTGCCTCTACCTTAATTCTGTTCTACTTTCTGTTATATCTGGAAGCTTTACACTGTCCACCCTTAGTGGAAAGTACAAGCAAAGAAAAGTGAATTCCCAAGAGCTTACCTTTCCGCTGCTTTTTTCCTTTCTGTTTGTTCTCATTCTTTCTGTAGAGGGCAGTGAAATTTTGGGGGTAGTGATGGTTCCTAGTTTCCTGATGTCTTTCATTTAATTTATTTATTTATTTATTTTGTGTGATAGGTATCTTTTTGTGTTGTAACTTTAAAGGCTTTGAAATGGCAGTGCCCGTGTTATTTCAATTGTTTCATGTCATTAATGAGAACATTCAAGGATTGTGATTCTTACATTGCATTGATTTTGTAATTAAGTGATCATTTTAAATTGGCTCTTGCAGAATGATGTTGAACTTGTTCGTGAAATAGAAGCTCTTATTGAAAAGCAACTTGAAATGATTGAATACAAAGAAAACGAG